>JAFELO010000953.1:516542-548486 GCA_017140195.1 Eumaeus atala | reverse complement strand
TCTATAATAAAAATCTTAAATATATTACATTTCTTAAATATGTAAAAATGTGAAATATATTTCCGTTGTCTAGTACCTGTAACACAAGTCTTTACGGTACTTAGCTTAGGGCTAGGCTCACGTGGTGTAATAAGTCTAAAGATATTATTATTAATATTAGAAAATGAAAAATCTCGATAACGCTGGCCATTCGGGACCTGTCGGCCGGGACTCCACCATGGGACATCACACCTGTGAGCATCCTAACCACTGGTCCGCGAGGCAGGAAAGTCCAGATTTTTTTATCTATACATATTATTATAAAACAAAGTCCCCAAAATCTTTCTGCATATATGTGATCGATTTCTAAAAAATTGCTGCATGCATTGTCATGCAGTCATTACTCAAGGGTAGAGCGATTCCCGAGGACGGTTGTGTGTATGTATAATCTGTCAAAGTAACAATCCGACCACTATCTCTCGCTCTCTCTCTCTCTCTCTCTCTCTCTCTCTCGCTCGCTAGTAATAATACATGAAACTTATAACTGCATCTTTTTATATAGTATATGGGGACTAAGAAACAATCGGAGCCTTTTTACGACTACCAACAACGCCCACGAACATCAGCATAATTATTATGTATTTCCTCATTGTAACCTCATTATGGCCCATTGGAGGGAGGGGAGCAATGGGCCATAATGTTCTTAGTCTTGTCGTGGTAATAATAATCATAAAACGAAATACAATATACTGGTTAAGATAAAGCCTTTTTGCTAACGTATAATAGGCTTTGTTTTCAAGTCTTGAGGGAGGCAGTTTAACATTAGCCTAGCAAAAAGGTACGGTAATTATGAACCAATTACTCGCACAGAAGCATACACATTCTAGAGCCTTATTTATACATAGCTTTAGCCAAGCTCAATTAGGGTTCAGTTTGCTAATTTATTACATTCAGATGGTTAATGTGTCATACACATCGCTAGCTAACGTGTTATAGGTGCTGGAATGCTAACGTGGCGCGAAAATATCGTTACTTTTTTCATAAGAGATATATTCAGATGCAAAATAAATTTATTGAAATATGTTTGATCGCCTCTGTGATGTAACGGTGCGTGTGTCGCCTGTTAAGACCGTTTGCCGCGTGGGGTCCTGGGTTCGATCCCCAGCAACAATAATTAAATGTTTTTCTGATTATTCTGAGCATTTTCCGGGATTTTAATGTGCCCGAAGTGGCCATAGGCTCGCCACCTGACATCATGTGCCTAACTTACGAGGTGTGGATATACTAGCACACCTCTGCCTACTTGTTCGGGGGTAATAGGCATTAAGGTACGTTTTTTAAAATTTAAATAAAGTGTTTCAGATTTACCTGTTGTAAAACTTTGCAATGTATAGGTGGAAGTAGTGTCCTGCTGCACAGGAGGAGGTAGTGTCCCCCATCATGGTTCAAGCCTTGTCGTGGCGGTGGGGCTTAGCGCCCTGGGGTAAACCCAGGCGAAGCCAATTGAACCGAGGGGATCGTATCTCTTATAATAAGAGGGGGGACAAAAATCAGGAGGAGGAAATGATCTGGGTACCCCTCTTTTAAGAAGAGGGGAGCAACAGGAGGAGCCGCTTTTTTGCACGGTGCAAGGGGTGAGGACGGGTACTTCACCCATTGCACTGTCCCAAAAGTTGGTGTGGATCTGTGGGGGGGGGGCAGTTGGTCCCTTAGGGGGCTGGCTAGCCGTCGAGGTGCCCTGATGATTGTTGTTCCGGTGCACCTCACCAAGGGCGGCACTGTTGGCACTCGCGGTGGTGTTTGTGGGTATTCGGCACTTTCATGTGCCACGAGTCCCACACACCAACTAGAACCCACCCAGGACTGGTGAAGGCGCGTAAATGCGCGTAATGGGAAAAAGAAAAAGGCGGAGGAGGTAGTGTCATATTGCATAGGTGGAGGTAGTGTTATGCTGCATAGGAGGAGGTAGTGTTATACTACATAGGAGGAGGTAGTGTCATACTGCATCGATGCATGGTGTATGACACTACCTCCTCCTATGCAACGGAATTGGGCCGGAACGCCCGCTGAAGATACCTCTCGCTCACATAATACCACCGTAATGTGACATCTTCAGTGTCACATTTCGTACGTCAAAATCGTTCGTGAGGCGCGAAGCTCATACATTGTCGCGGAGAAGCGCGTGGGGAATTGTGATTCAATTGCAAACCTCTCTGTATTTTTGTTACATTAAAAGGGGCAAAACGATAAATCTGTGATTTTGACGGCCACCGATGCCATAGACGTCTACATTATTGCCATGCAGATACGTTGCCTTTCTTTCCTCTACCCCATCAATGGAACACCTACTAGTCACAAGCCATACGACACGCGACAGGTGCTTACAGCGGGTGATGACTTGAGAACTATATGTGTTTACAGTTTTTGGGAATAGTCATCTGCCCTCGCTGTTGTGCCTTTTGTTAAGAATCTGTAATCCGGCATCTTCTCCTGTTAATTGTCTAGAAGCGCATGTCTCCGTGACGTTCAACGCGGGACTCCCAATATGTAGCTAAGCCAGCCAATTAACCATCTTCTCATTCCTATTTGCCCCTAGTGATTAAAAATTTTCTTGGCTTAATTTCATGGAACCATTTGAATCTAAACTCGTTTATTTTTGATTAAAACTTCTTAACACACTCTAGGCTTGGGCGGTGAACTGGCCTGACGAGAGTTTAACGAAAAGTGCGATATGGTAAGGTGAACGAAAGTTGAGAAGGAGATACTGGTTAGTGAAGATACCGTAGAAGCAAGAGTGAGAGAGAGATAGTAGTGGGCACACATGTTCTTTCTCTCATAGTCAGTTAGGTTTCATATAACTAAAGTTGTTTTACTTCGGTCATATTTCAACTGTTAAAGGGATCATTTGTTATTTTATAACCTTTTCGGAAATGAAATATATAGTTTTGGCAGTTCAAATACATCAGATATATCAAACATTAAAATTCTCTCTCTCTCTCTCTCTCTCTCTCACACACACTCTCTCACTCTCTCAGGATCTACTGAACGGGAACACACACACGCATACACACCCACTTACAATTATTGTATGTTTAATAGTCCACTTATCGTGGAAGTGGTATGCAATAGTATATTAAAAGATAGAAACAAGATGTTATATATGGCTATATACCATGATGCTATGGCTCGTAGGACCGGTGTGTGAGGTAAAGCCGTAAGGTGACGCTATTGAGATGTATTTTGATTTCAATATTATCACCCCTACTCCATCCAGGCCATGGTACTTACAACATATGGAACACATCAACATTTATGAATGGTTTCAGTATACAAGTTGAATTTTCATAACTTTACAGCCTCATTAGTACATCCACTAACTAGTGGCCAAAATGTGTCCCTACAACTTATCTGCGGATTTTGATAAATATAGAGCGAATATTTTTTATTTTATAGGATAGGGGGCAAACGAGAAATCAGAGCCTTTTTACGATTATTGACACACATGTTCATCCACATAATCAGTATGCCGATGCGTTGCCTTCTACCTCCCACCTAATGGGCCACCGCATATTTTTTCAAAATAATAATCACACTTATATAATTATTATGTTTTTAAATTGATTATTTATATTAAAAATAAAAAAAAAATTTATGAGGCCTACTACATACCATGGGGCCATTTAAGCAGTTATGCACTAATGGGGTATATATGCCCAAAGTATGTACTTCTTCTTTAACTAGCTGTTGCCGGTAAACTTGTCCGCATCGACAACAGGCAAATCATCTAACTATTAGCTGTTTTAAAGTATAGTGGCACAAATGATAAAAGGCTCATGAATATCTGCATAATTACTATGCCGATGCGTTGACCTCCCTTCCTCCTTACCCCAAGGAGCCCCCGGCTATGAACCGCACAAAACGCGACATCGAAGAAAACAAGTCACTTACGCCGGTGTCAAGTGAGCGAGAGGTACCTACCCGGTTGTGCCGGCCCAACTCCGCTGCAATACAGCGTGGCACTACCTCTAACAAAACTCATATCGATCCATCCAATTACTCGTATAAGTAAGATAGTCGTTTTTGCATTTATACCATAAGTAAGATAAAGATCGATTATAAGTAACATTCTTGTTGAATTGCCACGCATATCCTGCAAGTTTCAAAATGGACTTAATATTCATCACAAAATGCCCACACAATAATCATAGACCGATTCAGTCCAAAACACCAACCGCATTCATTGAGCACTATGATTAGTATAACAGTTCAAGATACGGGAATATGATTAGTATAACAGTTCAAGATACGGGAATATGATTAGTATAACAGTTCAAGATATGGGAATATGATTAGTATAACAGTTCAAGATACGGGAATATGATTAGTATAACAGTTCAAGATACGGGAATATGATTAGTATAACAGTTATCAATTCAAGATACGGGAATATGATTAGTATAACAGTTATCAATTCAAGATACGGGAATATTATTCAAATTTATTCCGGTCGAGCTTAAAGTGGGCGATATGAATCAATTTTGATCATTGAATTAATTACTTGATTTACGAATGTGACTATTATTTCGAGTGCCTCTAGGGGTTGGAATCGTTTAAAGTTTTAAGTGATCTTTTAGGTTTCTATTACACATTATGGTTTATATGTTAGGTAATTTTGAAAATAGTAACTTTGTGAGTTTATGAAAAGTTGGTAAAGTTAAGTACCCGGCTGCATTGCAGCCGGTTTGGACCGGCACGAATGACAGTTAGCTCTCACTCACAAGCCTTAAAAGTGATGGTTTATGAGTAGGGGATGGGAAGGGTTCTACGTGAGCACCGCATATGTATACGCTAGGGCATATATGAATTTATTGATATTGATAGAATTTGTGTGACGGGACCTAGGACTTTTTCTGTCGTAAATTTTCCAAACAATGGAAAGGAATGAAATTTGTGCGGTGGTAATGTCTTACGTTTTAGAAGGGAAAACAGCAACACAGACTAAAGTCAGGATTTACAGTGTTTTAGGTAACACTGCTCCTGAGTAGAGTACCTTTCACACCTGGGTAAATGATTTTAAACGTGGGAAACAGAGCTGCGAAGCCGCCGACATGTCTGGACATGATCAAAACATAAAAAAACATTTTGATTGATCGGCGCTTCAAGTTGCGGCAAAGATAGCTTGATAGGAAATGGTAAGCATTTCCCTTGAACGCGTTTTTAACTTTTTACACCAATATTTGTGAATGAAGTAGATTATGCGCGATGGGTGCCGCGTTTGCTCACTGTTCACCAATAGTAACGTCAAGTGGATTCGTCGGAGTGTTTGGCGCTGTTTAACTGACGAGTTGTCCAAAGTCTCGTAATGGTGCCGACTATATATATGAGGAACACATCATTATACTCCTGAAAGAAAACAACAATCTAAGCAGAGGACCGAGAGGGGAAAACCTGCGCCGAAGGAAGCAAAAACGGTTTAGTCGGCCGGCAAAGTGATGACTGTTTTTTGGAATGCTCGAGGGATTACTTAAGTTTATTATTTTCAAAGAGGAGAAATAATAAGTGGCGAGTATTATGCAAGCTTGCTGCAAAAATTTGAGAAATCGAAAAGAAGCGGTCACATTTAGCCAAAAAGAAAGATTTATTCCACCACAGCAAAGCACCTGTGCGCTTGTCACGGGTTGCAGTTGCCAAACTCCATGAATTGCGGTACAAATTGTTACCGCATCCCCCCTATTCCTCAGATCTGGCCTCGTGCGACTTCCGCTTATTCCCAAATCTCAAGAAATGGTTAGGTGGCCGAAAATTTTCATGATGAAATAATCAAATGATGAAGTCATTGTCGCCGGAGACGAATATTATGAGGTTAGCGAAAAAAAGCTATCAAACTGCTTTAACGGCATTGGGAAAGCGCTGGACTAAATGCATCGGGGTAGACGGAAACTACGTTCAAAAATAAAATTTTAATAGATACACTAAATGCAAAACTAAACCTTTTAATGTTAAATATAAAAACTTTCGATATTTAGTGTATATTTAAAAACATTGATTTTATTGTGCAAAAAATACCAAATTTTAAAAACAATCTTCAAAATGTATTACCCGTAATATGTCTCCACTTTTCCATTAGATGTGTAAAAAATCTTCACTTATTTTAAGAATTAATCAATAAATAACGTATTGAGTATGCACGATTCACAATAAACTAACAGAGCAAGCATGTTGCTACAATTTACCAAAAAAAGAACTTATCAATGTTGAAGTAATTATGATACATAATTAAAATAAATTAAAAGTTAAAATTTTATCACCGGGTTAATTTGTTTGCTAAGTTTTTATTATTGCTATCTTACATGTTTTGAATACGCATTTCCATATCTTAAAATAAACATATTTGTCGGTTCGATCAGAAATTTTGTAAGAGGTAGTGCCATGCTGCTCAGGAGTTATTGCCATGCATGATACATTATACTACAACCTCCTACGCAACGAAATTGGGCCGGCACGCCCGAAGAGGTACTTCTAGCTAGTAGCTTTCATTTGAAAATGTCTCTATTCATTTACTTTAATGTTTTATTTTAATTAAAATTATCTTCACGTTTTCGCAAATGTTTGCTCATTAGAATACGCAACCGTAGGTACTGCAGACTTTAATAACGTCTGATGGTACACTTGAGACATTTAAAACTGGCCAAGACACAGTCGGACTCCCACGTAACGTTCCGTAGCGGCAAACCAAAAAGTTGCATATCCCCTAAACTAGCAAACCGATTTTGTTCAAACTGATTTTCGTTTGAAATTTTTACTGAATTTTTCAATGTGATTTTTTTTTAAATATTTTACGCGAGTGTAAAAGTCACTAGGGGATACTTTTTACCAATTTACAGGCAAATATCTCGCAAAGTATTAACATAATCAATATAGACATATTTTATCTAAAACCACAATATATTCAGAAGGACCTACCCAATGATACACCACGAGGCTATGCACTATCGAATAAATGTATCTTACGAGCGCTGCCCTTATCCTTTTGTTCTTCAAAATCATATTATGTCACTTTTTTGCCATTTGGCTACGGAGCCCTAAAAATCCAGCCAAATACAAGCTCACACTTCGATAATTCTGCACCAATAGGAAGCAAGAACCCTACAATTTATACACACCGTATGTATATTTCGTAACAACGATAGGAATCTATTTCAGTTGACAAAGTAATATCTGCGGGCGCACGCATACATTTTGTATGAAACAAACTAAATTTATAAACTTGTAATGTTCTCTCATTCAATTTTAATATATTTTTGTTGTTACGGCGGTAACATAGATACAGATTCTATGAAAATTTCAACTGTTCTATATAGATAGATACAGATTCTATGAAAATTTCAACAACAAGGCTAGCCTTCGCGGTTTTTGAAGAACCTAGTGACGCTGGGCCCTTTTTTATGAGATAGAGGGCATACGAGCAAGTGCTAATGACTACCGCCGCCCACAGACATATGTAAGACTAGGCGTCTTACAGATGCGTTACCAGCCTTTAAGGAATTAGGCTCTTTTCTCGAGGACCTCATAGTCGTATCGGATTGGAAATACCGTGGGAGGCAACTGGTTCCACAGTAAAATTGTAAAAAATGGCGGTTAAATTCTGTTGTAGATTCACGGATATTAAGGTGATGGGCATGGAACTTAAAGTTCTGTCGCGATGTCCGAAGATGGGATTCAGCTGCTGGTATGAAGCCGAACAATTCTTCGGAACTGACATTTCTTCGCAGGATCAAAGAATCTAGTCGTCCGGAAGTAACTTGTTCGTCAACGGTTCCAGTCGCACTATGTTGTATACAGTCAGTCAAATGAAACGAGTTGATATAGCCACAGCTAGGAGCAATACTCCATATGCGGACGGACTTGTGCCTTGCAAAGGTGCAGCCCATGGGCTGGATTAAATCACTTGCTCGCCCTATCGAGCACGTCCGGCTTGTTTGAGGCAAAATTTTGGTTATCCTTCGTTTCCAAACGACCACGGAACTGAATGTTACTCGATATGTCAACACCATTTATATCCATACCAGCTGAGGCCGATAATCAGATGTTTTGTAAACGAGGAGCTACGATCTAGGATGACTTTTTAAACGCGCTTATGGGGGGGGGGGTAAATTGGACTAAATTTAGTCGGCACCATTACGAGACTTTGGACAAGTCCTCGACTTCAGGCACAAACTTGTCCCGATACTCGTTGACGTGTTCCCGGGAAATACTGGCACGGCCAGTATATAAAACATCCCCAGTTTTATCATCTGCGTAACAAGGAAGGCCACTAGTTTTCAACATGTCATTGATATGCAGAAGAAACAGCTTAGGAGACAGAACACAGTCTTGGGGAACACCAGCGTTAAGGGCGGATCATGCGCCGTCAACAACAACCATGATGCTGCGATTTGTCAAGAAGCTAGTGATCCAATCGCATAGTTTCCCGGGAAGTCCATATGTATAAAGCTTTGAAAGCTTTTTTTGCTACATCCAGAGTAACATACTACTTACTTTGTTATCTTATATTTGTTAAGTTACAAACATACACACGGAATCTGTTAAAAAATTAGGTTCTTACATATGTAATTGGACATTTTCGTACGAATACATTGTCACAAATTTATCCTTTTTGGTAAGAAATTACAGATTCAAATTTCTGCACTCATGTATTCTTGCTTCAATGGCCGTCATTCATTTGTTTTTTTTTTCTGTTTGCGTCACTCACTTTACAAAATAGAAAACTCAAGATATCGAATTATTTACGAGAGCGAGTTGCGCCGTGGCACTATTATTGCGGAAACGACTAGAAGGGTAAATGATATGTATGGTGGTTGTGTCGCAAAAGTAAAATGGTGGGTACCTCACGAATTGATTGAAGCAAACGCGCGTCGATTGCTAGGTTCCATTATTAAACGGGCATAATAATGAGGGTGTTTTAAACTAAATCTATACCTACGATGAAAAATTGGTTCCTTACGACAATCGGAAGCGCACAACGCAATGATTGGATCCTCGCCAGCCAGCGAAATCCTGCCCCAAGCGAAAATTAACCCCAAGAAATTTACTTGTAAGCATTTGGTGGAATAATGCCGGTATTGTTCAATACAGTTTTCTCAAATCTGGACATACTAATACGGCTGATGTCTATTGTCATCAGTAGAAAACCACGATGGAAAGCTAGGGGCTAAACAACCTAGATTAATCAATCGCTCCGCGCCACTGCTGCTCCACGACAACGCAAGACCACACCCTGTGCAACAGACGGCTACCAAATTAGAGGTGCTACAATTGGAAAGTCTAAGACATCATCCGTACTCCCCGGACCTGGCTCCAACAGATTAGCACTTCTTTCGAAATTTGGATAACTTCTTACAAAGGAAAATATTAACTCCGATGGGGCAGTCTAAATAGCCTACTAAGGTTTTATCGATTCCCGTCCGACTGGTTTTTTTTTTAAGTAAAGGGATCAATGAATACGAATGATACATACGAAATGGCAAAAGTTCATAGGAAGCAATGGTTCATACTTTGAATATTTAAATATATTATATTAAAAAAATCGAATTTTTGTTCCTCCCATACGAACAAACTTCATATGTAAGGACCTAATACAATGCTACCGACTATTGTTGCGGACGCGACTAGCACAGTCTGAATCACAATTGGTTATTTCATACCTTTAATATCGTCCACACTACGCTGCTATTCCCTTTGCAATTGTCAAAATTCGTCACATCAAATATGATGCTAAACAGACCATAACTGATAACGCTAATGTACTTCCTTCTCATCCCAACGGACTACAGACGGGTATACCTTCATTTTATAGTAATTGCCGCTTAACATCTGCCTCAGCATTAAGTTAGTCGTTAAAACTTACATGGTGCTATACCTATTACAGTGCCGTTGCCGTTGACCCTGTTAGGTGTGTATCTGTTGTTTTTTATGGTTCCGTGGCATAAAAGTAAAATCGAATCACTTAAGGGGATTCCTTTGTTGTCTGTCTGTGCGTTTGTGAAAGAAATCTAAATGGTACTTCCCGGTTTTCTAGAATTACTAAGTTTACCAAGAGGTACGTTAGTATGTTTACCGCATAAAGTAGATAAAGGGAAAATCCGAAACTTAGTAATGTATAGTTATATCACAAAAAATCATTACAAATTTATATTTTTTATAGTAATAGTGACAAACGAGAAATTGGTGACTTTTTTCGATTACTGATGCCCGTAGCATTTTATTAGCCCGTGTGTTACGCCAGACGTCGCGGGTTCGAATCCAGCCTAGGTCTTGGGTTTTTTTTTGTACTATATGTATATATATAATAAAAATGTTAAGTAAATAAAATTTCTTAAATTTATAATAATATTAAATGAAGTTTATTGCCTTTGTTTACTACATTTAACACAAGCCCTTACTGTACTTAGTGTGCTAAGTAAAGCTAAGGCCTAGGCTAACGTGGTGTTAGGGTGAATCGACACAACTTGGGCGAAGCCATTTGAACCGAGGAGGGGGCTGTCCTTTGTACCCCTCTTATAAGAAGTGGGGACAGGAGCTGGAGGAGGAGCAGCTATCTGTACTTATTAGAAGAGGGGACAAAAGAGCAAAAGAAGGCGACGCTTTTGCGCACGGGGCAAGAGGCGACGATGTGAACCCCACTCCAAAGTCGTTGGGATTGTCCTGTGGTGCGGGACGACCCCAACTGCAGAGGTGGCGTTGGTCCCTTAGGGGGGGGGGGATGACTAGTCAACGAGGTGCCCTGATGATACCTTGTTCCAGGGCCCCACACCAATGGCTTGTGTATTCGTCACTTTAACGTGCGGCGAGCCCCCCACACCAATGGACTCCATCCAGGGCCGGTAAAGGCGTGTAAATGCGTTGAAAAAAAAAATGTGGTGAAATAAATCCATGGACATTACTATTATTATTATTATTATTATAGACATCTGCATTATTTTGCTCTCACAAATGTGTTGCCGTCCTCGTTAATTCGCCACCAACTAGTCACAAACCACACTTAACGCGCGATCATAACAGTCGCAGTGTTTGCGTGTGATTCTATACAAAATTTGTGTATACGCACGTAAATACGTGTATTGACGTAATTGGACAACTTTTATTAGTAGTTTTATTTGTAATAACGGAACCCATTGGAGTACAAATCACACTTGACCTTCTATGTCAAAATATTTTACACTGAAGATGAATCAGGCCCATTTGAGGGTAAGCATTATATTTTCTTTTACAATCAGGAGATTATCTTACCCATTTAGAAAACATTCTGTACGTTAAGCGACATCATAGCCCCTTCATAGTTGAGAAATGTAAAATATTTTACGTTTTTTATAAAGAATAGCACTTGTTTCGAATATGGTTTCATCGGCATGCGGCGGAAAATTATGGAAGACAGAATATATGTCTCGGTGAGCTGTCCTAACTAAATTCGGCTGCAATGCAGCATGCCCCTACTGCTATCAAATTAATACTAAATCGATTCCTAAAATAGTACATACAAATTCGTTTATTCTAAAATAGCTATTATAAAATAGTACAAACATGTTTTTATCATTATAAAAATACGAATTTGGACTAAATTTGTATTTCCTACTTTAAAAACAGTGCGAACTCATTTCTCGTGTCATAAATATGCTTAACGTAATTATAATAATTATTTGTGTACACAACGTTTATCGCTTACATCATTTAAGTTAAATGCTACTTAAAATAAAATATTTGCTACAACGAAATATTTCGAGTCGTTCAAATGAAATACAACCTAGCACGACAGGTGTCCATATTTTATTTTGTAACTTCGACGAAGGAAAATCGACAAAGGGAATAATTCAAGTAAACTGCTCCTTACTGGTTGCGACCGGTTTGAACCGGTAACGGGTGTTGTTTTATTAAAAAATAAATAAATGGAAAAGTAAGATATTATGTGTTTTATAAATAACTCAGTATTTTAAGCACTTATTTTAGTGTAATATTGTTTAAGATAATTACAGCAAATGATTTAAACAGGAATCAATAATGTTATAACGCATTATCACAGGATATCGAAATGTCTTGCTCTCAATCACCCGATAACTCTAAATACCTCAGTAGGTGTATTCCATTTAAGGAACTAACCCACCACTCTTCATGATTCTATAATTCTCTGTATCTTTTTAATTACTTTCTTCAATACATAATCAATCTCCTTTTACAGTATCAGATTCTTCATAGTAACCCAAGTGTCCTTAGAAATATGACGTGAGCAAAAACAAATGTCACCCATTAGGAAACATAATGTAAAAAACAAAGATTTACCAACATACCAATAATTGAATAGGTATTTTATAGTGATAATTAGGTTTCTTTAATTTAAAATAATAATATAAAAATTAAATATTTCTCTTTTTACTATCGGATACAAAGTGCCGATGAGAATAAATTACCCTTTCTTGAACCGAATAAAAAGTATAAATTTAAAAAATAAGTAGAAAACACCAAAATCTCGACAACATACAATTATTATATAATTAAAAAGAAAAAAGCAAGGCTTGCTAGTAAACCACTATAGTCGTGGACCCCCTACCCCACGACTATAGTATAGATTTAACATTTTAGCAAAGATCACCAGTTTTTTCGTTTTACGGGTAGCTATGAATTAAATTAAGCAGTCGAATTTTGTTTTTCATGATTTACGGATTAATTTGTTTATTATATGGAGTCTAACTAGATCTGCCTTTCTCATACTTATCTTATTCTTTTAGATCCCGTTATTTAATTGCCCTTAAACAATTTATATTTAAACAAGTAAATATTGAACCGCTTAATCTTTCAATGATACGGATTTCATATTTACAAACGACATTCATGTTGGGAATGTGATTAAGTTCGTGAAAACTATCCATTATTTTATTTACTCTCCTTCCTTCCAATGGGCCACCGGCTTCACACAAACGAAACGGCATGGCTGTCACCTGGCAGTGTCATGCGAGCGAGAGTTAATTCCCAGTGGTGCCGGTCCAACTCAGCTGCAATGCAGCTCACACTATCTCTTCAACTTACCTCAGCTTCTGTGGATTTATGTGTAAGCTCATTTTTTGAATGTCTTGAATCCCTATTACCTGACCATATTACGCGAAACAAAAAAAAAACGGAGCTATACTCTTCACTTAATGAATACCTCAACTATTACCTAGCAGTCATATGATATCTTGTGGTCTCGACTACAAATACATGAAAGATAAGACAATGTCACAGTTTCACTCGATAGCGCTTGTTGATTTGTAGGTAGGTACTGAAGCATAGTGCAAACCCGTCTTTGCGCGCATGATACCTATAAAAAAGTTAATGTTTTGTGCGTGATCATTCTAGTCATAAAATGGCATATGTTATAGAGAATGCGTGCACGTTACCTATATGCGTACATAATTAGAATTTATATTGCTATTTAATATAAACGTTAATGAGTTTTAAGTTTTTGTTTGTTAGGAGATTGGCGTTGTACATCTTGGCGAGTCTCATTGAGAGAGAACTATGTATAGCATTGGACCGATAAGGGCTGATAATGATGATGAGTTTTTAATATACACGTATTGAACTAACACATAACCATAATATATATAAATCGATGAGTCGCGCATGAATGTTAATGAATGAAGCGAATTAGTCACAAAAACAACCATATGCAATTGGTATTTTGTTTCGGAATTCCTATTGGAAATATTCTGAAAATCTATCACAGGTAATTTCTGAAAGATGAGTTTTAAAAGTTCTGAAAGGTTGAATAAATGTATGTGTGGGTGGCAACGCGATGCGATATTTGTATTATCGATCGGAATTCCAAAACAGACTTCCGGCTGTGTGACCTACAACGACAATTACACATAAGAAAGACCATAGGTAACTCTCTAAGAAGTATCTTATGGTAAACTATGGCGTAAAACCGTCAGAAAAAAATAATTTTAAACGCGAAAGCAGCGATAGATGGCCTACCTACGCTGCACGTAATGCATGCCAATATAAACCTTATCACCTGTGTAAAAGTTCAATTTTTTGCTAAATACGTATTAGTCTCAGAAAAACTTATAAAGTAAATATGTTGTTTTCTGAATAAAGCCTCCTTCGCATTCCTCAGGTTCCGTCCAAGTATTACAATTCTCCTGACTAATTACCCAACTAAGCAAAAAGGAGGATTATGGTTCTGACCGGTGTGTATGTAGGTATGTATATTTATCTATACTTATAAAAAATATAAACAACTTATTTATAGGCATTATTATAAGGCGATGATAGAAGTTTTGACCCTCCGATGGTTCTGGACTATTATACATTACAATTTTTGACTCACCTGGCTCAGCCAAACCTGGTAGATTCACTTCACTCATTATTACAAAATCGATTGACTTATATCACAATTCTATGGTGAACTATCACAGCTACTGGAAAACGCCACAGAAGCACATATTTAACATGTAATTATTTATCTTTAGCCTTGATTTAGAAAAACCGAAATATCTAGACCTCTTATCATTGTAAATTAGGTATTAACACGATGATATTAAGAGCTATTAAATAGAACGATGAATAGTTAAATTGGCTTATAAAGTGATGAAACGGAGAGTCAATATTGGCTATGTCAAAGATAATTTGCGTGGATAATTATATCACAATATTCGTAGAAAATATTGCGACTTCATAAGAGGAAAAAAAAAATTATTTGTATATTCATGGACTACTGATTTCTATTGCTCCCGTTTGGCTCACCCGGGTTCTCGCACTGTTCAATAAGCTTAGTCACTTGTATTTAATATTACACTTCCGCCTGAATTTTTTTCCTAACACCTTATCATCATTATATATCTTCCCGGCTGACATGCATAATTCAAAGTTCTTTTCTACAAAACAACAGACTCAGACAGAGAAGGCTCTGTTTGTAATTTAAACTATGTTTATCTAATATCGAACAGTTTAAATCGGATAGAAATCCTACAAATACTGTAAATGCGCAAGGTTTGTTACTCTTTCACGAAAAAACTACTAAAACGATTTTAATGGCACTTGACAATCATCGCGCTTAAAGATTACTTACTATAAAACGTAAAAATTATGTTTATCCCAAAAAAAGTAATAGTTTCGTCATAGGATAGATAAGTGTCTCCTTCAGCTCTTTAGTCCCCTATTTTTCTAAAAGGGATACAAGGAGCAGCTCCCATAGTTCAATTGGCGTTGCCCAAAATTCTTCACTCCGGGCTATTGAGCTCTTCCACGACGATTGGGCTTGAGCCATGGTGGGTTTAGGAGAATATCTAGCCCAAAAGAGACAAAAAAAACCTCTTCTTTCCCTAAGTCTAAAGTTTTATGCTAACTGAATAACAAAAACTAAACCAGCTTACAATTTTAATGTTATTCGCACCGTAACATTCTCATGGCAATTCTTCTTGAAATCTAAAAGGGTAGGCAACATTGTTTAGCAAGCTAATTGTGAACATCAAAAGGAATTTTAATGCTCTAATTATGTAAACCGCTTACTTATTGTAATGTATTGTAAATTGCTATCCTGTGCATTGTCTCTGTGGCAACATAGTTCTTTCGTTTTGTACAATATATTGTTTATAGCTTACGGAGCTAACAAGCAAACTCAGCTTTTTAACCGCTACCAACGCCCATAGACATCCGCATTATAGACTTTTAAATGCATTGTTATGTATGCTACTCACAAACTGTAATAATCGCGTTAGGGTAGTTGTCACTTAATGCTTTACGCACTTTTTGTCAAAGGCGGCCAGACGGCCGATCTAGGACGGAGATATATTGAGTAGTTAGGACTACTCACTCTATTAACTCAATCAAAATTGACATGTGCGAAATATAATATTACATTGCGTATCTCAGTGTGCGTCATCTGTTAGTCAGTTAATCAGTAACTCAGTGACGGAAGAGTTTTATATAAATAGAGTTATTGTAGGTTTTATAATATAGTATAGTAAGATAACGGAGTCATTTCAATCGCACAGAAAACCTGTTTTTCTGCAGTACAGCAACTGGACAAAGGCGTTTGTCCTACACCCTACTCATGTTTATTATAATTGCGAAAGTTTTTGTGTTGTTTTATGTATTATTTTATTATGTAGGGGGACAAAGCGTAACCGGTGCCATTTGACGACTATCGAATCATAATATACCTATAACGATGCTTCGTTTTCTTTTCCTCTCCTACAATTTATACAATTTGTATTCGCATATCTTCACCTGTTGTTATACCGAATGCATAAATATGAGTCTGAGATAGCTTTCTAAGGGCTTGCACAATCTGCAGCATGCTGCTAGTGTGCTATGATTTAAACTTGTCATGTCCTAGAGAAAGGAAAACGTACGTAGTGGCCAATTGATAAACCAGCAACAAAAATATGGCATAAATGAGCATGCATCATTGATTGTCACAATAAGAAACATATTATATATCAGTACAATTATTGACGATCCACCTACTGGAAGCCAATCGCCCCAAATGGCAACGATAAATCAAAAACAAAAACGCTACGCTTTTTTGTGTCACTCTATGCTCGGAAGGTAAATATTGTGCGTACGTGCGTTTACGTGTGGATTTATGAAAAAACTAAACTAATCTATAGATTCCATCAGCTGTGCCCTCGGGCTAGCTGCTTATCTCACCTTTTTTTTTCTTTTTTGTTGACGCGGGAAACGCATTTAGGCGCCTTCACCGACCCTGGGTGGGGTCCAGTGGTGTGTGGGACTCGCAGCACATGATAGTGCCGAATACCCACAAAAACCACTGCGAGTGCCACCAGTGCCGCCCTCGGTGAAGCGCCCCGGAACAACAATCATCAGGGCACCTCGACGGCTAGTCAGCCCCCAAAGCGACCAACTCAACCTCCACAGATGGGGTTGCCCAGCACTACAGGACAACCCCACCGACTTCCCATCCTCGCCCGTTGCCCCGTGCGCAAAAGTGCCACCTCCTGTTGCTGTTAGGTCCCCTCTTCTTATAAGAGTACCGAGAGCGATTCCTCCTCCTGATCTTTAAGCCCCCTCTTCTTATAAGAGGGGTGCAAAGATCCCCCTCCTATCTCACCTAAAGGAACATTTTTTATTAAATTCAATTTCGTTCTTAAAAAATATGTTATATCCCGTACGATATAATATAAGCTTTTCCATATCGTAATATATATAAGTGCCTAATCCCAACTGTACACCCACGCACGTTTGTCACACATTGTCTGTACGTGACGGATTTTCTAAAAATCTATTGAACGGATTTTCATGTGTCGTAGGTATGACGCTCTATTTACAACACATAGGTCTGATCAAATTAGCGCCATAACGGAACTCACAGTGTCTGCAGCCCTCAGACGAGCTGAACATAGAGCTGAAGGGAGGCGGCACGTCCGTGTCTTCGTGAAGGCTTTCCTGGATGGGTACGACCTTCAGAAATAAAAATTACGATAGTGAGAGAGAGAGAGAGAGAGAGAGAGAAAGAGAGAGAGCGTTTCCCGTTGAAGGATGTCCTAGGCGCGCAGGCTATGACGCCAGTAGAGTAAAGCAGGATTATTAAATGAATTGCAACTTATACATTTTTTAAAACAACTGTTATTTTTTTTTTATTTATGTAATAATTGCCTGGTGTGCTACACTGCTGGGCAAAGGCCTCTATATTTGCATACTTCTCTGTTTTGTACTGGATAGCGCAAATCTTTCCGATAGAAGTCAAGCGCATCTCGCCACCGTCGTCCTTATAATATTTTTTTAATAATTTTTTTATAAACAAAGACCAGAAACTGCACTTCTACGGCGATGCCACGTTAGCGTGAGGTATAATACTAATACTAACAAGTCTATCCGAAAAATAATTTTCAGCATAAAAAATATCGTTAAGTTATTCTACATGTCCACGGCCGTGAAGGCCCAACCCAAGTGCAACACATCATGACTACCTTTGAACTCGTTTTTCCTTTAACTATTTTTAGCTTTATTAACTACTATTTAACTCTATTTAAACATAAGTATATTGTTGCGGTGAAAATACTTAAGTATAACCATATCAAATTGGCCTTTTCGCAATTCACTATAACTGAGCATAGAAAAGCTTTTATGAAAAGTTGATAACATCGCGTTTACACTCCGCCGTGTTTTCCTAACATCTTTCACGGCTAAGGCACGAAGATAGCAGCTGCTCAGGGGTGGCGACTGATAAATAACTCCATTGCTTAGGGCATGCACACACATGGTGGCTAAAATACGCGTAGCGTTTATAAAGTTCCGTATAAGGGACCAAATGAAAAATGGTTTAAAATGGTGTTTCGGGGATGGCAACTGATAAGTAACGTGTAGCGTCCATGATGATCAGAGCACTGGGCACCTGCAACGTCGGCTATTACATTCAATAGATCCATTTGTCGACAAAGATATGCATACGGTACTAGACTTACATTACAACATGTAATGTAATCACACTTTTGTAATTTGTATTTGTTTCTCCATAATATTTGTATTGCCTTGTATTTTCTCATGGATGTTAGTCCGAGAGAAAGATTTAATTACCTTTATTGTGAGAACTCTTACTGTTTGTAAGAGGTAGTGCCATGTTGCATCGAAGGTGGTGGTACCACGCATGGTGCATGACACTACATCCTCCTATACAACGGAAGTGGACCGGCACGACCGGGGGAGGTACCTCTCGCTCACTAGATACCGCCTTAATGTGACACCTACGGCGTCGCGTTTCTTGCCCTTTGTGAGTAGCCGGTAGCCCACTGGGGGAGGGGAAAAATAGAGCGAGGCATCGGCATAATTGTTCTGATGTACATGGGCGTCGGTAGACTAATCTAAACTAGAGGGCATCTGTTTAAATTATGGTTGATACTTGATAAGCGACAATTTTTTTTTTACACGATGCGGTTACAAATATATTACAGCCTTAACAAAATCGAATAAAATGTTATCCTAGACGAATCTCGGCTACGATGGCGCATTCGTAGCGTATAAATTTTATAGAGAGGAGATAACTGCCCGGGATATTGTTATAGTGCACAGATATGTGCACTGACACAAATACGCTCTCTATTCCCATTTTTTTTACAATCCGATGGTACAATCAAGAGTAGCGCCTGATAAATAATTTATTACTTTGCGTAGTATAATTACACATGAAGCGGGTATAAAGATTTGTATAGTTCTAATTATTTTCTTGATCTTAATACTGGTGGCAATGACTCCTTTGCTTCTGGATATCAAGACACAACACAAAGTTTTGGTTTTTTTTTCATATGACGCTAGAGGACAAATTAATAACAGGACCCCCCATATGACCACCAGAGTCCAAAAATTTCCGCGTAAAGTTTATGCAGATGTGAAGCTCGCTTTCCGCCTACCCCTCATGATGGTGTCATACGAGGGAGATATACCTTCCCAGTCGTGATCCCCTAATTCAGCAGCAATGGAGAAACAGCACTACTTCTTAATGAAAGTAGTATTGTAGCATTTCTTAAAAATCATGTATCTACTAGTGCGATTAATTAACATGTATAATGGCACTTACACACACAGCGGCTATAAATTTATGTAGCCTTCACGTATGCACTGCGAGTGTTTTTAACATATTCCTAGTTTAAACTACATCTATACAAAGACTGCAACTACCTATGTAATGTTTATAGAATTCATTTAATTTTGGAAATAATCTTTAATCTTTAGGTAGTGGTAGTGCTATGAATTGTGCGTGCTAAGCATGGTGCATGACACTACATCCTCTGCCGGAATTGGATCGGCAGGACCTGGGAAGTACCTCTTGCTCACTTGATACCGGAGTAAAGTGACGGCGTCGCTGTCGCGTTTCGTGCGGTCTATGAGTAGCCGGTGGTCCGTTGACAGGGGGATGATAGGAGGGCAACGCGATTGCGTAACAATCATGCGAATGTACACGGGCGTCGGTAGTCATTAAAAGGCTCCGATTTCTCCCTTTTGCAACAAAAAACTCCTAGGAGGTTTTTGGCAGTAGCAATAGGTAAAAACCTGATTCCTAGAGACAATATTCCACAAACTTTTATATTTTAAGATATATAACATATTACAATAAATTATTAAAACAAAGCAGATTCATATGACATAGGCTTGAAGGTACTTTAAGATATATAACATATTACAATAAATTATTAAAACAAGGGAGATTCATATGACATAGATACAGAGTACCGGACTTATGTTACGATGTCGCGTAGTGGCTGTTTTTTTATTATCGAGATGTCCGACTGGCATCAAAAAAGGATTATATGAAGGAAACAGTACTTTTCCTATCAGCTCTGGTTGTCCATTAACGTCGACAGCCCTATGAGAGTGAAATCAACTCGTCAACGTCGCGTTCAACGCGCTTCACGTCATGCGCCTTGTGTATACTGTGCCTTATTTACCATGCTATCCTTTTACAAGCCCCTATAAACAGAGATGTGTACCTACATATCATTAACTCGTAAGAGCCGAGATTGATAACACAGAGGTGTGAGTTCAGAACCATTTCGTCGGGAAAATGGGAAATTGAGATATAAAAACTGCGAGATAAAGGCGTTGTAATGGACGACCCTAAGGGAACTTCATACGTACCGCGACAAAGCGACTCCAGTATGTGTGAAGTATCTATAAATTAGACCTAAATTCTGATTAAAATATCAACAATCGTGATCTGTGGCGCTCAGTTGACCCTGCCTAAACCCATATACCACCTTTAAGATACTGGCGTGTTCATTGTAATGCCCTTAAAATGGTGTAGTCTTTAAAATGTATAAGCCGAAACAAGCGCTTTGCTAATGCAATCTACGTATGTTATAACAATGTTACATTATAAAAGATGATAGATATGTGGCGCTACGTTCTCTCTACCTACCCATTACGGAACTGGTGTGAGGATGTGTTGTGGTCATTAAAATAAACAATTAATATTATAATATTTAACACATTAAAAGTTTGCAATTTTGCTTGTTTGTAATCTTCGGAAATAATAATCTGATAATGAACATAATACCACTAAAAGAAAGCAACGCTTTGGAAGCAACAGAGATTTATTTTAGTTTTCTCGTTTGTCCTCTTATTCTATAAAATCTTCAACTTAATCCTCTGTCAATGAATGTTGACAAGGTTGGTTTAGGATAAGGATTTACAAACACATGCAGAATTTTTTCACAAGCCTATTTTGTAGGATAACTAACTTATCACATTATTCCTCGGTGGCAATTTTCTATTTAGATTAACCCAGTAAACGTAGCAATGATCACAGGTACAGTAAGCAATTTATGTGTAAATTAAACCAACTAAATAACTGAGAAACTCTAAGAATATTGACTCAAAGACTTAAGGCGTTAGGCGCCTGGTACCAACCCATAAAGACCACCATAGCAATCAAAAAGTCAAATATAACAACCAACTTGCCAAGATGTTGTAAAGAACCACCGGCGTATTGCTCTGTTATGGTGTTGTGTGGGTGTTGAGAGCAACTTCTTGCGAGATTGTATGAAAGAGTATAAAACGTTGGCATTGCTTCTTTAATTGCAGATCTTTATGGGTGTCCATAGTCGCTTGTCAAGAATCTTTACTAACTTTTATTTACTATCACAAAAGTTGATTACAATAAAATTGCTTTTACGGATTCTGTAGTGACTTATTTAATTATTTAACTAGCCCGACATTTCAGAAGCTTTACAGCAACCATGGTCACGGGTGGACTGAGGTGACAGATGTCTGTTTATATATATATATATATATCTCGGGAATTGAAGATGGCACCTAGAACCGTGTTGCGTATTTTAAGAGATTATAGATAAATTAAAGATGATTAGGGTGGTAAAACCGAAACAACTACTGAAGTGGTACGTGAGGGGAGGCATAGAAAAATATTGTTTACGGAGAAGAATCTTTTTATAACTGAGGAACATTTCAACAAATAAAATGACCCTATTTATGCTCCCCTGACAGTTCTAAGGAAGCTTCCCAATTAGTAATCAGAGTGCAAAGTGGGCATTTTCCGGCTTCAGTGATGGTTCGGTGGCGCGTTAATAATGCAGGGGTCTGCGCCATATTTTATATATGAAAAAGGTACAAGTGTATCAAGATACCATTTTGAGAATGTAGTACAGCCCCTTAATGACACCACGTTCAATAACCAAGTATGGTATTTCCAGCAAGACTCGGCACCGGGTCATAAAGCACGGTCCACACAGCCTTGATTCGAAGCGAACGTCTCAGGCGTCATCAGAACTGAAAACTGTCCCGATCTTAACCCGCTGGATTATGATTTATGGTCAGTTTTAGAAAGTACAGCTTGCTCTAAATGCCATGATAATTTACAGTCCCTAAAACAATCTGTACGATTGGCAGTGAAGAATTTCCCCATGGAAAGGGTGCGTGCTTCTATTGATAACTGGCCTCAACGTTCAAAGTACTGTATTGCAGCCAATAGAGACCACGTCGAATAATCTTCTTATATTTTTAATTGTTTTTATTGGTGTATTAAAGTAACATACTGTAAAAATAATGAATGGCATTTACAATTAAAAAAATAGCTTTTTTTCATATTTACATTATGACTAGGTATTTTCAATAGTATTGATACTATTTTCTAATAATGCAATAGTGCTATAAATAGTAACGTTAGTACTGGATTTATAAAATCGATACTGTCGATAATATTGATACTATTACCATGTAATTATCGGTAATATCAGATACTATGGTTCCAATAATTATCGGTAATATCAGATACTATGGATATTGTCTTTATTAATACTAGTTTTCGAGGTCACCTACCTATAGCAAAATTATTGATAATTGGGCAACTCTAACGGCGTTGCGGTCATATTTCGTGATTGGGCTTCGGATGGGCTGAAAGAAGGCGACGCATCTGGATATCATTTCGCAATCAATCTTCTCTCAATCTACAACTGTACCAAATTCCAAATTGCTTCATTGGGGTAATTCCTAAAAAAAGATGGGATACGTCTTCATGTATATAGAGTTTGAAAATTCAAGAAACATAAGTATAGTCATCAGAACTTTAATAACATTAAATTCATCTGAAGTAGGTACTTCCAGGATAGCGAGATGGACATTTTGTAGAAATTTCTGTCGCATCAGCGTCTTCCCCGGCTCCTGACCGCTTACCGCCACAGTAATGACTATTGCGCCACCTTATTTAACTATTATATACATACATCTCGGTGGAAAAAATGTAAACATTCTTTTTGGTCACAGTTCAGCAGTCACCAAATCGGCCGCGATTCATCAGGTCATTCACTTGCACATATGCAAATGCGTTACCCTCTATCATCCCGACAAAACGCCCCTCCGCTCCCCCAATGGGCCACCGGTTACTCACAATGGGCACGATAGTGTAGCCATCATTTTAAAACTGCAAATATTTTAAAGCTAAATTTTAATATACACACACACGTGACTCGCCCTACTTCCGCTATTTGTATTTTAAACCTGCACAGATGGAATTGAATATGATGAATAGCTGTGGAATTTTAACACCGGAAGTTCGAGCTAAACCTTATTGCGGATCTGAATTTCAAATTCCTCAACATTATGCGTTGTTAAGTTGGCTCTTAGTGTATTTTCTTATTTATGCCTGGGAGTTTTATTAAAAATGTACAAAAAATACTACAAATACAGGCGGGTACTTGCGGTTTTTTTTTACGTTTTTGTAAGTTATACAGGATTTTATCATTTTGGGATACAAAAGCATTGCCATGCCTGCGGACTTCACGCCAGATTAATAGAGATGACAGCATATGTTGCCGCCATCTCTATTAATGGCCATGGTTTTAACATGTGCAGCATATGCAGTGGCGATAAGTCGCACCGATAAATCTGAAATGAAGCATCCTACACACATATCGTACCACATACGAGCCCTTCAATTAATAAATCTCCGATTCTCCGATTATGAACTGCGATAATTAACAGTAGACAAGGATCTTGCGTCTAGACTGTAACAATGAAATAACAATGAGTGCAACTAGCAGTAGATCTTGCGTCTAGACTGTAACAATGAAATAACAATGAGTGCAACTAGCAGTAGATCTTGCGTTTAGACTGTAACAATGAAATAACAATGAGTGCAGCTAGCAGTAGATCTTGCGTCTAGACTGTAACAATGAAATAACAATGAGTGCAACTAGCAGTAGATCTTGCGTTTAGACTGTAACAATGAAATAACAATGAGTGCAACTAGCAGTAGATCTTGCGTCTAGACTGTAACAATGAAATGACAATGAGTGCAACTAGCAGTAGATCTTGCGTTTAGACTGTAACAATGAAATAACAATGAGTGCAACTAGCAGTAGATCTTGCGTCTAGACTGTAACAATGAAATAACAATGAGTGCAACTAGCAGTAGATCTTGCGTCTAGACTGTAACAATGAAATAACAATGAGTACAACTAGCAGTATATCTTGCGTCCAGACTGTAACAATGAAATAACAATGAGTGCAACTAGCAGTAGATCTTGCGTTTAGACTGTAACAATGAAATAACAATGAGTGCAACTAGCAGTAGATCTTGCGTCTAGACTGTAACAATGAAATAACAATGAGTGAAACTAGCAGTAGATCTTGCCTCTAGACTGTAACAATGAAATAACAATGAGTGCAACTAGCAGTAGATCTTGCCTCTAGACTGTAACAATGAAATAACAATGAGTGCACTAGTTGGGGCTGAAACGTGCACTCTCCGTTCTTTCAATTTTATGCGCTTAAAATATAAAACACTGGCAACTCCTCGCGGTTACAGTCGCGTCGTCACCCCCAAAAACGTGGTGTGCACTTTAGTTTTACCTTCAGGGAAGTTGAGTTAGTGGCGTTTAGCAAAATTTAGTCTTAGCGGATTTCTGTGCCCTAAATGAAACCTAACTGCCTAATAACGATTTTGTAGGTGTTACAGTTTCTGAGGTTTCGGTTTTTAACCAGTGAGTGATGTTTCACTTTTATACACATAGATTTAATACTGGGGAGCGAGTTGGGACACAAATATTAAGTGTTCCCCCTATATTTTATACGCGGTTCCTCAACATACGTCAAAGTACTCAGACCGATCGGAGCGATGAAATCGTAAACTTTAAGGGGTGTAATCAAGGAATATGACAGGTATACTAGAAACAACTTTACTAGGAGGTAGTGCTCTGTTATACTGAGCCAGCGAAACCTCTCACTCACACGACACCGCTTTAAAGTTTCGTGTGTTTTGTGAGTAGCTGGTGGCCCAATGGAGGGGAGGAGAAAAGGAGGACAAATTGTCTGCATGACAACAATGCGGAACAATACTACCTCCATTGGTAGTCATCAAAAGGCTCAGACGTTCCCCCTATGCCTACTATATAATATAATATTTTTCATCAAATTCTATTCCGCATTTTTGCAGGCGTAATTGAGTAGCAAACATTTTTTTTCATATGTAAAACACAAATTTCATATTTATAACATTACCAGCTGTAGCCCGCGACTCCGTGAACGTGCAGAAAAAAATAACAAGTTACATTTAGTATTTGTACCGCGTTTGCGCTATTCTGATACAAGTTTCATCAGAATCTGTTCTGCAGTTTTGGCGTAATAGATTCGCAAACAACCATACATCGGATTTCCTATGGCCGAAATTTCACTTTTATAATCTAAGTTAGTTGAGATGAGCTCAAAGTAGGCTTTTTTTACGAACGGGGAAAACGAGAAATCGAAGCGTTTTCACGACTACCAACGAATATGAACATCCACATAATTAGTATGCCGTTGCGTAGCCCTCCCCCCTCCCAATGGGCCACCGGCCACTCACAAACCGCACGAAACTTGACTCTGAAGGTGTCACTTTACGGCGGTTATTATGTGAGCGAAAAGTACCTCCCCGGTCGTGTCGCCCCAATTCCATTGCATAGGAGGATGTAGTATCATGCACTATGCACGGTACTACCTCCTCCTTTGAAGCATGACACTACCTCTTACAAAGTAAGGATAGTGAAAGACGTTAATAATGTCGTCAATTATACTCCTCATCCTAAGCCAATCCGCTTTTAGCTCGGGATCAGAGCTCCTTCATCGGATCAGCTCCGAGTTAAGTTAGGTGCGTGAAATCCCCGAGCCCAGGACTTAATCCTCGTGACAGACGTTCACAATGAACATATCTTAAACTTTGTGTTATTCATTATCTTGTGATTAAGTAATAAATTGAAGAAATATATCTTAAACCGTAAGAAATTAATTATTTCTTTTTCCTTTTATATTACCTATATTTTTTAAGTTCGCCCATTAAGAGACTTTTTAGGGTTCACGTTAGGAAATAGGCGAGCCGGACTTACGCAGGAAGGGTTCCGCATAGAATACGTTTGCTGTATGAGAACCTCCAGAACAGTACCCGATCAATTTGATCATGGTATTTCAGTGTATGAAATAAATGGAGGTCCCATTTATTTCACACTATATTTTGTGTTGGTTGATATAGCTTCAATAGAAATACGTTATCTGTAAAAATGTAAATTGTACAGCTATTATGATTTATGAAAATCAGACGGAAAATGTCTTAGTAATAGGGTCTCTTTTCAAGCCAATGAGTACGGAACCCTAAAAAGACCGTGGTCACGTAACGGAGGTGACACACACACTTTTTTATTCCCATAAATTAACTACGTATATTTTTTTAAACCTTTATTTAAATTCCACGAAAAGTGGTTCTTACTTTCGAGAACTACCAATTAGTGCAGCCGCGAGAACTATTATGTTCATTAGGGACGCCTATATCGGTATTCTGGTATGTTCCATTGAGATAAATCAGATTATTCTCTCACAAGTGCAAATCTGAATAAGCGACGGAGTTGGATACGTTATTTATACGGAATTGCGAACAGGGAGCTGACTGTATTCTTTATTCAGTCGTATTTCACTCGGAATACTAAACTCGTATTGTTATATTTTAGTGCAGAGAATTGAAAATAGCAACGTGGACTTGAAAATTGTCAAATTCAATTTACATGTATTAAATTTAAGCATTGCGATTAAACTTACAAGCGTGGTTAATTCGTCTGTACTCATATTGATGTCTTCAGTTTACGCGAATGTTAGTCATTACAGTAAAACTAGTTTTACGGATTTTATCACGGTTTATTTAATTATTTATCCAACCCGACGTTTAGAAGCTTTACAGCAAACATGGTCATGGGTGGACAGTCCAACCGGTTTTTGCAAAGCTTTTGAAAAAGTCAGGCTAGTGAAATAATTAAATAAACTGCGATAAAATCCGTAAATGTAGTTTAATTGTAATCGCCTGTACTCTTTGTCATGCATATGAAAATCGTATCGTGAGTAAAATCACATTTTATATTTCGCAAGGGGGCGAAAGAGCTTTAGGAACATTATGATCACTGATGCCTATAAGCAAATGCATGAGTGTTCTGCAAGTGTCTCTCCATCTTCTACCCTGCCCAAAAGCAAATGATAGGAATAAAAAATGTGTGTCACCTCCGACACGTGACTAGAGTTTGCACGTGTCATTAAAATGAGATTCAATCCGGGATGGATGCGTGTAGCAGGAGATCGTCTTGGCACTCATTAAAGGTCTATGTAAAGAAGTTTACTGTTGTCCGCCTGCCTGTCACCAGGCTGTATCTCATATATATATATATATTTTCACAGATATCGTAATTCTATTAAAGCTATAACAGCAAATACTAAGTCACATAAACCAGGTACAGAGGTATGTCGTGAGCGGGAGATACCTCCCCGGTCGTGCCGGCCCAATGCGGCCGCTTGACGTATTGCTAATATCGATTATCTACCGAGACCTTTCAATATCGCGCCCTGATGATCGTGACAATGATGAAAGGCCATCAATACATGGTATGAATAAACTCGTAAGGGTCGACATTAGGGTTGTCATCAATCATGACATAATCGAAGGGTCCCCAGACATGTGAACGTAGATCAAACCTCTTTAGATTAACACCATCTTAACATTTTTAAAATTGATTCTATTAACGGTCGGAACTTAATTTTTTTTCACCTTCTTTTTTAATATAGACCTGAGAAATCGGAGAATTTCGACTAGTACCGACGCCCATAGACATCTGCATTATTGTTTCTCGTATTTATTCCCTGTCATTATTGTTCTCTTCTGCTTTTATAGGCCACCGGATACTGATTATCACCAAGTAGCTCCAATTTCTTGCAGAGGGGGGAACCCTATTATGTAATTAGTGGGATTTCTAGTAAGTGGCTTTCTGGTTACTACCAACTACCAGAAACGTCATCAGTTCTTCAGGAACGGCTAGGTACTCCTTACATGATACCATAGAACATTGTGTATTGTTTGTGTGAGACGAAGCGTCATTACTGCATTGTGGCCAAATCGATCTTGCAAGGCTGCTATGCGGTCGTGTTTGGTGTTGCCTTTGCGAGCCACATGCCTCATTGTGGGTCTTGAACGCAAGAGATATTGCCAGGAGGCGGTAGTATCGTAAACGGTGCATGACACTACATCCTCCTATGCAACGGAATTGGGCCGGCACGACCAGGGAGATACTTCTCGCTCACTCAATACCGCCGTAAAGTAACACCGACGGTGTCGCGTTTCGTTCGGCTTGTGAGTAGCCGGTGCTCCATTGGGGGGAGGTGAGAAGAAGGGCATCGCATCTGCATAATGGGTTGGGGGTGGGACGTCTTCCTTATATTATAGAGGCAGCAACGAACAGTTAAAGCCGTTAAACGACAGCCAAATCATTATTCTGATGCGTCGCTGGCATTTTCTCATCCCCTCCAAAGGTTCAAGCGTTCAGTAAGAGGTAGTTTCATTGCTAGATTGCAGCCACACGTGGCCGAAATCACTGGGAGATAGTTTCCGACGGCTCTTTGGATATATCGTGAAGGAGGGCACCGCAATTACCTAACAGTACGTTTGTTAATTTGGTCCTCAAATATTTTCGATTGCTTGTTTGTCCCTTTTAAAAAGGGATTGTACTCATCGGATGCTTTTTAAACTTGCATTAAAAGGGTATGTAAATAAATTGCCCAAGGTGCCCTTAAGTGTGCTCCATAGCCCGTACGTGCGACCTTTATAGCCCTAGAGAAAGTTTTACAACTTTTTAAAATATAAAAGAATATTTTCAAGGGCATATATTCATATTCTAAAGAAATGTTAAGTTAAAACTTTACAGAATATTCTGAGAGATTTCGAAGAACGAGTAACAAATTTGTCTTATTGCTATTGTAACGTGTGGCGACGGACAGACAGGCTGGGGTCTTATTTATATGAACTACGTTTCGGGTACGAAGCCCTTTCATACATATTCAATTATAAGTTCAAACTGTTGTGTTGGTTATCTTTTCACTTCTTTCCACGTGAACTTTAATGACATCATCATACATAACATCTATACACATTATCTATTTTCTCAAAATGTACAGAATGAGTTTTCATGCAATTTTTACCAACGGATAGAGCAATTATCGGTTAAACTTTTAGTACATATATTGATTAGTGTTTTCGTCCCAGTTATTATTGGACAATAGTTGCACAAACAAAATTGACTATGGTCTCATTTTAAAGTGTCTCGGCTGTAGATGTGTAGGAAGTAAAGAGGATTTGTAATTGCAATAACTCATCTTAACAAAATTAAAGTAAACTGTTATCTACTAATTCCAATTACCAATTACGAGCTAATGTATTCTTTGAAATATTTTCTATGTTATTTAATTCTCAAAGGTTTAGACCGGGCCCCAATGAATTTATTACAGTACTAATATAATAAGTATTAACCCTTGGAATATTTGCTATTTTTGTTATTTTATGTTTATAGTATATGGGGCCAAAGAGAAATCAAAGCCTATTGGCCATCCACACCCATTGAGATCCGCATAATTAACCAGCAGCTACGTACGTACAGCGAGAGGTACCTCCACAGTCGCCTTACCATACAGCCGTACCATACTTGGCCGCAAGGCAGCAGTGCGCTCCCTCTTACTACATAGCACCATACCTCTTGTGTAGAAATAATACTGAGAGTGTACTAGAGCTGATGTTTTAATAATAATTATAATAAAAACACACTCCAATTGTTTTAGGACTTCAATACACCGAGCACTTAACACATTGGTTCTGTGTTTCATATTAGTTATAGTGGTTTTATTAATTACTTTACACGAGCGTTGCCAGTACATTCGATATAGGTCAGGCGTAGTGGTTTTTTCTACTTGCAAAATGGTACCTTGAGACAACGTTATTGTCTGGGGTCCCACGTAGGGTATAATCGATACATCACTATCGTTACTCGACATACCACGCATTTTTGGATTGTATTTTTGGAGCTTCCCTTTAGAAACGATATATCATTTCTTGGTGATGTAAAAAACATAAGGACTAAAGCTGTATATTTAATTATAGCTTTTACAGCCAAGCGCAACTTTTACTACTAAATCATGACGAGTTCGCTCGTGGTATAGATATCAAAAATATTTCCGTCTATTTTTCCTGAAATTATGTAGTGTTTTGAGAAGGTGTCTACTCTATTATATCAAGTCTAGTAAGCCAAGATAATAAAAGTTTATTTAACAAATTTAAATAAAAACATTTAAAGACCATTTGTTTTCAAACATACCTAAGTAATTAATAGTATTAACAAGGCTTTCTTATTGTTTTTAAATTAAAGACGCTGGAACGCAGGTAAAAAATTCACGTCCGCTTTAGGGTTAAGTTCTAGGTGATGCTTCAACATATCTTCTATCGCTACATGTAAGCTTATATGAAACGCAATATAAAAGTGTACCTTTAATTCTGTACGTTTACTTAAAGACTGGATCTATCAATTATTGCCAATCCGAATTCCTCCTAAAATCGTCAATAAAAGGTGAGGTAAAATATTCCCCACACGCCCACTGATGTTGGTCAAAAAGACGCACCCGTTCACGGTGATGTTTTAATACATTTTTTATCGCCACAGGTGAGCTTATATTGAACACAATATAAAAGTGGTTACATATGTCATGTATTGGTCATAACTTTGACAAACTTTGTTACAGCCTACATGTGTCCCCAGGGAGGTTTATTCGGGTCGACGCTTGTGGAAAAACTATTTCGGCGGACCCTTACACGCACGTAACAAGTGGAAGTAATGATGTTGCCTTTGAGTGTAAATGTGTCTGTACCTATATGTGTATATACCAAATATGTGGTTAAGACGAAACAGTATATTGAAGGCTTTGTGCCTAAAAATAAGGAACTCTTAAGAAATTATTTATTGTATATCTGTCAATTGATTTCTAGGTCGAGAATAGCTAAAGAATTTTTTTATAGAATAGGGGCAAACGAGAAATCGGAGCCTTCTTATGACTACCGGCGCCCACGAACATAATTACTATGCCTATGCGTTGCCCTCCTTTCTCCCCCTCCAATGGGCCACCGGATACTCACTAACCGCACGAAACGCAACACTAAAGATGTCACTCTACTTCGACATTGTGGCACTACTTCTTTCTAAAAACATAGAAGCTCCAAATTGGGCAAAAAGTGACACAAGACAATACAAATAAAATCTAAAGCATAATAAATATAGCAGAGACAAAAACAATTGTATTTGTAAGTAGTTCATTCGTAGTAGGTCCTTACAGTAGGTACTTAAAATAAGTCTGGACTTACGTGATATGCCTCGTCCACACATTGAATCATTATCATTATAGATCTATCATTAGCCTTTATCTGTGGTCAGTCACCAGTGCTAATCAAACCCCCTAGTAATTAGCAGAAGAATACACCGACAATAGCATTGACATCCAAAAGTACATTTTCAAAATATTGTTTAGAATAAAACAATTATCATTATATGATAGCGTCAACAAAAAAATGTGTGAATGGAAATAAAAATCAACGGATACTTTTTCTTCGCCCACTTCATATTTCACTTCAAATCATCCCCG
>JAFELO010000953.1:477700-516059 GCA_017140195.1 Eumaeus atala | reverse complement strand
GTGAGGTTGATTTGCGCTATGAAATCAGCAAGAAGCCGTGATCATGTATATAAGTATTTCTACAGTAATCTAAGCTCTTCATATCTTACGGATACGAACCCGGGTTCATATTCGTAAGCGAGAGACCCTATTAGTCATATGTTATAGCCATGGACGTTATAACCTATAGACATTATTCTACGTACAAACGTTTCAACAAGGTCGCTGAGGTACGCGGGGAAGAGAAGGCGTAAAAAAATACACTATGACCACCCAGCTTCTCGCGACTAGTGATGAGAAATGTAGGTAGTGCTTGTCGATAGCATATTGTACGGTGTATAATGAGTGTGTACACTGATGCCGAAAAGAAGTTAGATGTATTCTTTGACACAAATCTCTTCTGGAATGCCTACATTAATGACATCAACCGTAAGGTTCACTTTTCAATTTGCTCTTTGAAACGTCTTCAATATTCTTGCTTTTTCAACTAATTCAGGCCCTAATTCAACCTATGTATCTATTTATTTATTTAAGGATGCCAGAAGTACAGACGTTATACATTCATATAAGACAGATTTATGTTAACATATCTGACGTATGCACTTTTACAGATGACGCAACATTATTAATAACATTCTGGTTAATACAAGTAAGCAATAGATATAAGTTACAGTATAATTTTGAAAATTTGCGCGATACAGTTGTTAATATGAATTCTGAGGCATACAAACATACGATAAACCACTCACAAAATAAATATAGTAATAACTTATATATTTTTAATAATAAAATAATATTAATTCACTTTGAAACTGACTGAACTATAGATGGAAGATCTATCGTCTAAGTCAATCATGGAATTACATGCACAGTTGTAAACTTTGCACATTTTTGTGATTGGTGCCTGAGATCTTAGGTTTGATCTGGATATGGGACCGCGTAGAATCTTGACGATCGGATGGCAGGGTAAATTGTGTGGAACTTTCCGGGAAAAGTAGTGGAGCAATTCGCATCAAGAAGTTTTGCCATTCACAATTTTGTGTAACACGAGAAGATCGTGCACTTTTCGTTTTATTTTAGGGTGGTTATATTAGAAAAAATGAGGCGCTGTGTACAGGGACTCGTGTACGTAATACCTTTGGTACAGGCACCACGTGACATGGGTTCCGCACAGAACTCGCATACTCCAAGTGGCTTCGAGCTAAAGTGTTAAATAATTATAATTTTTGTGCTGTTATGTATGTTAGAATTTGGTTTTATAAACCCAGTCATTTGTGCAGTCTTTTTAGTTATCGAAGTAATATGTACATTAAATATAAGTTTAGAGTCCGAAATTACTCCTAGGTCTCGTATTTCACCTACCTCTTTCAGTTTATCTTTTCTCATGGTGTACGACGGGCAGTATGGACGCCTTTTTTCTAGTGAATTCAATATGGCAACATTTTTTTGGGTTCAATATCATTTGATTAGCACTGCGCCATTTGTACAACCGATCAATGATTAAACACATGATAAATGTTGTGTGATACAAATGAAAATTAAAATGAATTAGAGATAGAGATTTTAAGATTAAAAAAGTGTGATCATGTGTCGGTTGTGGGTTGGGTTGCGGTTAAGTAATTTTGGGTAAGCACTTGTACAGTTGTTGACTAGTGGCGGTATCTTCTAGACTCCGACTGCAGGTTAGCCTCGTTATCTCATATATAGCGTAGGTATTACAATACATCTATAATTAAAAACGCCAGAAATACTAGTATATAGAAATATGTTAAAACTCAAATTAGTCTTAATACCAAAATCTGAAAAATATTCTTTGGAACAAACTAAGTCAGATAGTAATAACTTAATTCTATTGCATGAAAGTGAGGTCGCTAACCTGTAATACAATAATTTTTTACACATATAATACAGTTATTTACATGCTTCTTAAGTTTTTCTGTTTATAATATATTTTTATATATTGTGATGCAGCACTGTTTTACGTCAAAATTTTCATTAACAAGAATGGCAATAATTAATTACATTTGAAAGAAAGTGAAGGAATGATAAAAGACTGTCATTGTTTCCAGTGTAAGTTGAGCTAAGTTGAGCTCTAAATAAATTATTTTCAGAAATGTATACACATGAAGTTAGCTTACCTATGAAATATAATGCCATCTTCTTTGATATTAGATTTTCTGCTATCTTATCCGCCCCATTTAATTGCACAGGAGGGCAAAATCTTTAATGATAAATTATAGTAGAAGGTCTCTGCGCAATTAAATAATGTTAATAGATCACGAAACTATACGATATATAAGTGCAATTTGGCCGATGTTTTGCCAGACAATTTTCGCCCAGCATTAGGCGTCTATGGACTGTAACGTCGATGGTTATAAATAAATGTGTTACTATGTGTAAAGACCTCGGCCGGTTCGAGGCGGCGTACATAGTATTCGTTCTAGCAGGAAAAATATATTTACGCACTATCCAGCCGACCCACTGGGGCCCGATGGGTGTGGTGGGCTCAGGTCGTGAAGCGATGGCTACTACCTACGAAAGATGCTATCCGTTAGCTGGCCCTATAGGTTTTTTAATGCGGTTAAGTCTCTTGATGTTTTTGTTTGTGTTATTTTCGGCGACATCGGTGTCATGCTATACGTGCTACGGCCGACGGTAACGGGAGAGGATTATTAACGTCGGATTGTATTCTAACGTTCGGACGAATAATTTCTTTTTGTGCGCTTAGCACGGTCGGAGAACTATTGAGACAGCTCTTTGAAGAGTCCTTTAAACATGGTCAGATGAAAGTCACAATGTTGGTCGATGTTTCGCATGTACCAGGGACATGTGGTAGCCATGCATAAGAATCTATTTTGCGCACGAAATGTGACACCGAAGTCGCCACTTTAAGGCGGTATCTTGTAAATGAGCGGTACCGGTTGTGCCGGCCGAATTTCGCTGCACTGTAGCATAGGACTACCGACTAATAAAACAAATATTATATATAATAGTAATTTAAAATCCCATTATAAACTCCCTCTATGTGTTTCAAGCGCCATTGTTAACGTCTATGCGATAAGTCCACAATATCAAACACTCATTAGCATTTCGAACAAAGAACCGGCAATCGATTCTCACTTGGCTCGCAGCGGATCGTTTATAACATCGATTCCCTCCGGTGTATAGATAGATATAGGATTTTCTTAATGTCGATTCTCACTCGGAACCAAGTCTTCGGATTGTTTTATTATTTATAATTCTGCATTGAGTACGTAATCGTATCATTTTAAATTTAAATTCGGATCTCCTTGTGGGAACATGGAGTGAAGTTGCCAACAGGCAGGCATCAAGTCCGTCGTTTGAAGATCGAAACTAAGACAGGATCCGGCTTCAAGTGCCTCTCAAGTGTAACAACAAGCTCATGAAGACGTCAGATGCCGTTCCTATGGAAATTCACCCTGCAACATTTCATTAAGAGGCAGTGCCTACTGCCTCGCAGCCTTGCATTGTACCTCTCGCCAACGTGATCCCGCCGTAAGTTGATAGATATGCTGTCATGTTTTGTGTTGTTTATGAGCAGCAGGTGGTTCATTATAAGGAAGGACACCAACATGAATATTTGGCAAGCTAGAAGACAGAAAAGTCTTCGCTAGTCCTGTGAACTATTATGGCAAATTATGAAATACAATTGAACGTGAAAAAACGTGAGTTGACTCATGGAGACAATTTTAACCGGTTTTATAACGGCTAATAATAATGTTAAACGATGATAATACCGTATCACTGCGGGTAACTGAACCCTGACCAGTAAATATAAATTTTACAGAACGGCAAGCGCTGGACAGTCGCCGCTGGCTCGTGCACTACGCTTGCTTAATGATTTTGCTCACAATGACAATGATTTGGATGTATTGCATACTCCACCAGTCCAATTTATAAAAAGTGTAAAACCAATGGTAGAAAAGTATAAAATAATTTTATATAATTGAATAACTTTAATAATTTTAGTTTTTCTATTTTGTGTTCTGTTATTGTGTACCTAGTTATTATTAATTTGTTTTTGTTTTGTATGCGTTTTAAGTCATACAAAATAAAAATAACTCATTGGGCAACTGTAATTTCTCTTCAGGCGTGTTCATTTAATATATAGAAATAAAAAGATTAATTAAATTATGTTCAAATAATAATAATGACCATTGACTTATCACACCACGTTAGCCTCGTCCTCCATAAGGACTCGTGTTACAGGTGTTAGACAACGGACAGTATAATATGTAACATTTTTATTGTTAAAACAGGAATAATACATACTTATATATAAAGATCCGTAAACTCGGCGGGATTCGAATCCGGGGTTGTCGATAACCATTAGAATAGAGAACACTTTAGGAGAAGTGTATACATATTAAATTATGAATACAATGGCAATAGTGGTTGTGCCGCGGTTTCGCCGGCATTTGAACCGTTTTGGCAAATTGCCAGAATTTTCGGCCGGACTTTCACAAAACCTGGGAACATATATATCGCAAAATTGTAGGTTTTGCTTAAAAAGTTTACTTTACGGCTGTATCGTGCAAGCGAGTCGTACCCGCCCATTTCGACTGTAATGCAGCATGAGCAAATTTCTAACTATGAAGTACGCAAAATTTACTCTAATGGTTATTTATAGGCGTCAGTATATTAGGATATGGCACCGCCACAAATTGATGGCTAAGCTATTGGGATATAAGGCCCATTGGAGGGAAGGAAAGAAGAATGGTAATACGTGATCATTATGCATTTTTTGCGTTGGTAATCAGCAAAAAAACTCCCATTTAGGTTTTCCCCTTGTACTATAAATAAAAACCCTAATTCTTCCGCATTTCTAAACTTATTTGATTCATTCTACGTTCAACTTTACCCAAGAACTTGAGCAAACCAGATAATATGAGAAAACTTCTAATATAAAGAAACAACAATATAATTTTCCGCCTTCAAAGGATTTCCTAATTCCAAATTCAAATGTAGCAGCGATATTGAATATCGTATTGGATATGCTAATTAACATAATTTATTCTCTAAACCGTTAAGTATCTTCTTATATAAAGCAAAGTCTGTATGTTTTTTTTTTTATAGAATAGGAGGGCAAACGAGCGATCGGAGCCTTTTCACGACTACCGACGCCCATGAACATCCACATAGTTAATATGCCGGTGCGTTGCCCTCCTTCACACCCAATGGGCCACCGGCTAGTCATAAACCGCACGAAACGTGACACTGAAGATGTCACTTTACGGCGGTGTTATGTGAGCGAGAGCACATAGGAGGATGTGGTGTCATGCGCTATCCTCCTATGCAACATGGCACCACCTATTCCTATAATGTGACCGATTCTAGAGGACAGATTTTCAGATTTTCATTTTGTTGTAATCTACAGAACAGATGTTCAAAGCTAGTATAATATTTAGCAACAGTTTAATGTATAAAATATTCCCTTTCAAAAATTTATCCTAAACTAATTTCAGGATAAAACGTATTCCTCATTTTAGCTGCTATAACGTGGATGGTACAAGTATATAAAATAAACAAAACTTATTCAATTAATAATAGCGTAAATTAATAGCATCAATCCATCTTAACCGTCGCATTTAGGTATCATATTAATAGGTCTTTAAAGGTTTTCATACTTCAAAAATATGAAGTGATCCTTGTAGAATTCATTCCTTATCTGTCTCTTTATCTGCTTCCTACTCTCCCTATTTTGTCCTGGTTAAATTCGTTGCGGGTCCCAAGACAGTTTTTTAGCTTTTTTCTCGGGCTCTCTGCGATAATGGCAATAGGTTCAAAGTGGCTGCCGATGTCGATCCTCCTAACAGGAGTAGCAGAGGTGGGCCAAGCCCTTTTAAAAAGAAAAAATATCTGTTTATCTGCTTATTTATCTGTCAGTGTATCCGTTCGTTGTACAATAAAAACTAACTGCCGCTTTTGGTTCTGTGACCCAAAGTGAGTACTGGCCTTCGAAACTAGAGCCACCTTGCAAGATCTTGGAGAATTTCCCGTTAATAATTGGCTAACATCTTACGCAATTCAGCTTCCACCACGTCTCTTCAGCGATACATGGGGCGGTCTACTAGTATACGTACAGTTGGTCAACTAAGATATGTTTTCGTGACTGTCCGATCGTCTCCGCTGTACGCTAGGTGGACTGTTCGGCGCCATGACTTAGCAGCGGCCCTCGGCAGGATGGACCTCTCGCTCTCTAGCGTCAACTGTTAGATGCTGGAGAGTGACAAATCCTTAGAGGCGATGGCTACTTTCTGTGACATGATCATGTCTCAGAAGGAGGCCGCGGGACGCGCCAGAGACGTAAATAATGGCCCGCCTCACAGAAGATGGAGCGCGACTAAGGCGATACGCCCAGTATATGCTCCCTAACCAGGATCTGGGGTGAGGTTGGGAACATGGCCCTACGCAGAATCTTGAAGTCGGAAGGCTTTGATATATCATGTCGTGTCAGCCCTCTTATTAGGAGTTCGCTTCCCTAAGAGACACTGGCCAGTCGTCAAGGTGCCCTCTTGCTAACAGATCCGGCGTACCTCATTAGAGGCGGCTGATGGCAACCGGAGGTTTTAGTGGGTATTCGGGTAGTCCGCGAGTCCTGCATAGGGTATGCAAGACTCGCGGGCTACCCGAGGTCCCATCCTACCCAGGTTTAGTGGCAACATACGACATGTGTTTAGTTGGGAGAAGCAGCACTTCAATCCAGCACATGTGTAGCCTGCAACTGTGTTATAAGGCTCAAGTGGAGCTCTCACCTTCCGGCTGGTGCTCAATATCCACTCGCTCCGTTTGACCACATTCAAAGTTGAGCGACTCGGATCGATCACAAATTATTTCCGAACGGCATGTTTCTTTTGCATAACGGGGAGAAGTTGACTCGGTCTTCTAGCGCGACAACAACAGACCTGAAGATTGGTTTTGGTTAATACCAGCAGTTACATTTCATTTTTGATAATGTTCAAATTTTTGACAATGTTTCATTTTTGACAATGATACAGTGTTTTAAGTTTCACCGTCTCTACAACGATGTTCTAAAGTCCGTTACAGGGGCAATTCCTACCGTGCACAATACCATTGAGGAAGCAGCTACCATATAAATTATTACCATGTTGTACATGGGGTTAATGAGCTTCTCCTATTTTAATCGTCAGCAATCCACAGAACTTCGTCGTTTCAGAGGTTTTTATCGGTAGCGGTCATCTAAATATTCATTTGCCTAAGAGGCAAACGAAAATCCTGTAAAATGAGATATTTGTGATTCATTAAATACCAGGCATGGAAATATAAGGTTGTCGACTTTTACGAGTTGTTTTAAGATAGATTTCTCACATTGGTACCGTACTGTCTGTGTAAGGGTTTAACTCGCGTTATTGTAGAATTTTAAGTAATATATCTAAATAACAATACACAACAGATTATAAAGTTTAGTCTCGAAATACACGTACAATTTGCCAGTTAAAGCTATCATTTATACTGACAATTTTGATGATTTTACTTATTAACTAACCATACAGTTTGGATTTGCATTATCAATCCTATACCACTTACAATAAGCTTTATTTTACCATAACAGTAACCCAACTTCTGTTTTCATCAGGCATCTGTTACATCTAATTTATCTGCGCCAAACTTCGAAGGTAGTTCGGGAGTCCCTTCCAATTGTTTCCTCAGGTAGCGGAGCGTTTTAATGAATGAGAGCTACAATTTTTAACAAGTTCATAAAGAATTGTTAGTCGTTTTAATTTGTTTTTTGAGTGCATTATTATAGTTTACCTTATGAGTTTAATGAGATGTAGTATGCTGCATTGCAGCGGAACTGGGCGGGAACGACCGGAAGATGTTGTCTTGCTTCTTGAAATGTCTTGCTATAATGATACCGACGTAAAGTGCCATATTCTGTGTCGCAGTGTGTGGTTTGTGGGAAGTCGTTGGCCCAGGGGGAGGGGAAAAAGGAAAGCAGGGCAACGCGTTGTCACTGCAATAACGCGGATGTGCATGAGCGTCGGTGGTCGTTAATAGGCTCCGATCTCCTTTGCCCCTCTATACTTTGAAAGAAATGAAACTATTTAAGGGAATAAGTAAGACGAGATCGGCCGTCTTGGCGTTCATTGAAAGAGGCCTATGTCCAGCAGTGGACCGATAAGGGCTGACGATGATGATGATGATGTAGAGAATATAAGGAGTACAGTCGTGTGAAGTAGTGTCGTGTCGTGTCGTGTCGTGTCGTGTCGTGTCGTGTCGTGCTTTCGTCTCTTGTGTATGTTTCACTTCAGCCATCATTTCGTCTTTAAGGAGTAAAACCCACAGTTTATTATGGAGTTCTAGTGGGTGTTAATCACCTTAACTTTTTTAATACGCAATCTATGGGTCCCAAATATATCAACTGATCCTTGTATATGCACCATTTTTATACATGCAAATGGCATGTATCTGTTTATGACATGGATGCTATTCTCCTTTTAGGGATAGGAAATAAAATTACGGTATTCCAGATCTACTTGGATATTTATGAAAATTCACTTAACTGAAACCTGACAAGTACTCGTAAGTAGTGTTTTTAACAGGCTTGGCCACCCCACCACTTATCCCTGTTACAGCTCCTCCTATATCTCCCGGAACGACAGAGGCATCCACTGATAAAATTTGTCATGGGACCCGCAAAGAAATGTTAAAAGCAGCAGGTTCAAAATATAAAATATTATAGCAGTCGTTTATTATGCAAAAATTTAAAATTTTGTATCAGTGTAAAAGTTCAGTTAATAATATATTCTAAAAATTGTGAGCTGCTCAATCTCTCCATACGATGTTCGATACTCAATCAGAGCACGGAGCTTTGCAAATTCGCAGTGCGCTTCACAGACACTATGAAAGTCAAACTTACATGTAACGTGCTGTGGCAATCTTCCAACGCTCGTGTTAGCCAGCCTGCGATAAAAAATTTAAAAAGATTTTCTTATCAAATAGTACACACACCTTTTGTATTATATAGGCAGTCCATAACATGTACCAACTGATACATCAAGTTAAAATATATAGGAACCTACCTACTTTATCTTCTTATACTTATTATATAATGATGATGAGTTTGTATGCCTGTTTGAACGCGCTAATCTCATAACTCATTACAATAGAACTACTTTTACGGATTTTATCGCGGCTTATTTAACCATTTAACTAGCCCGACGTCTCAGAAGCTTTACAAAATCTGCGGTCTGTGAGCATGCTGAAGTTGGCCCCTGCCACTACATCAGATTTGATAAAGAGCAAAAGTACATATAGAGAACCCCGATTCCTTTCAAGGGCGATCCGTGAGGTTGTTGTAATAAACACACATCAAAATATTAATAGCGAAGATGGTTGGGATCTTCCCTCTTCTTGGGAATCTGCGATAAGCATAATGAAATGAAAAACTAAACATAACACCTCAAGATAGCAAGATATAAAAAGGACAATTTGCATTGATCGGAAATCAAGGCGGACATAGGATTGGTACTAGCAGGAAAAATGCATTTACGCACCATCCAGCCAACCCCAGTGGGCCTAAAAGATGTTCACTGTAAATTAAACAAACCGTATATTGCAAGTTTTCATTTGCGTACTAACAATCCGTGTTTAAAGTCACACGAACCAGCCGATCTCATTTTTCATATGCTGTGTAAATTCGGGAAAAAATCGTAGTGGCGAATTCGCCGATCCGATCCTTTAACACAGATGGAATCAGTTCGGCGCATGTCCCTAAATTATAACCTTATGACACTTGAACCTTAGAGATGATATGGATAGGTAAGCCAACCTGAACGCGGTTGTCTAAGTAAAAAGAGATGACAGGTGTGGTTCACTCTCTGAATTTTTTCCATTTATTTCTCTCTGCGCAATGCATACGAGATTAGATAGACAAAAATAGTAATGTGTTCTCATCGTCCTTCCCTATCAACCAAGACGGCCACACGCGGTAGTGTGCCTATGGCATCCCTTATGTATCTATATCTCTATAATTAAAACTCTCCCAAACCATATAAAGCACGACTGAAAAACACCCAATTCATGGTGAATGCATGTAGGTCTCACCATCTGTTGTGTGGTAAATAAAATGCTATAAACAAAGTACTTCACACTACGCATTCTCCACATTTCAATATTAAATAAAGCCGATACTATCAAAGCGAATATGCGGATCCTTTCATTGGCTTTTAATTAAAATCACATTGTTACATCAAATAATCACAATCACATCGATATGTCATTGACAATCGGACATAATTTTACAGTCGAACATACCAAAAACCTTGGCTCTCCTTGCAACGCGTCATACAGCGGTGAACTGCGGACCAATAACGTTATAGAGGAGACCACGTGAGTCCATCTCTCAATCTCCCTTTCATCAAAAAGGAATTTCCTTGATCGTGTCGACTACGATGCGGTAAACTCATACGGAACTAAAATCTTTCTTTTAAGGTTTGTTACATTAGTAACAGGTAGTGGCATGCCACATTGCAGCCGAATTAGGCCGTCATGACCTGGGAGGTACCACTCACATGACACCATGGCGGTGTCATGTCATGCTCACAGCCATGTTGTCGCGTTGCATGCGCTGTGAGAAGAGAGGGTGGCCCATAAGTGGGGAGGAAGAAAGAGGGCATTGTATCTACATTTCTTCATTCATCAGTCGTGTACAATGTTCATATACTTCACACAATAGATCACGTCATTTTACATTATTTTAGGGTACCGATACATAAGCCGTGATTTCATTACCCTCATAAGATAGCCTCAGTCATCCAACTGAGTGGCTTCCTTTTCAGGAGTTGTGTTATACTGTTGTGCATATTTCGTCTGTGAATCCAGTTCTCGTCGCACCTTAATCTTTGCTATATCTCCTTAATAACTTCAAAATTTAATTTCTTTTAACTTTAGGTGTTTGTCTGTATGTGTATGTCTTGTTAGTGTGATTTAGGTTAAGTTTGCATATAAAAGATGTATGTCAGTGTAATTTAATCGCTCCAATAAAGTTTTTCTATTCTATTCTATTCTACACGAAAATTATGCGGATATGTATGGGCAACTGTAGTCGTTAAATGGCTCTGATTTCCCTCTTTACCTAGTTTTGCCATAAATATTGTAACAAAGAAAAAAAGTTTTAATTGCAAATAACATATATTACTTTCACAGTGTTATACCTTTAACATAACTTTCAAGGGAATTTGCGGTGTTTCGGGAAAAAGTGTTTTTACGTGTGTTTTTACGAATTTTATGTCAACATCCATATAGAATATAAACTCTTCCGTTACTGGAAGACCGGCTGACAGTGAACGAACAGCCGAAATTACTACCTGGTCTTGCTATAACTGTTGTAAAAAATATTGTGTCAGTTTAATACACTGACATAAAGCAATTAAAAAAATAATAAGTTTATTCGAAGTGGTCTCCGTTGGTTGCAATAACTGCATCGACGTTTAAAGGGCTGCTTTTAAACGTCGAGATCAGTTATCAAAAGAAGCACGCGCTCTTCCCATGGGAAAACTCTTCACCGACAATCGTATTCATTGTTTATGAGCCGGCACCGAGTCCTACGGGAAGGACCATACTTGGTGGTTGAATATTGTGTTATTAACTACTTTTCTTTTGTTGACGCGGGGAAACGCATTTACGCATCTTCACTAACTCTGGGTGGGGTCCAATGGTATGTGGGACTCACGGCAGATGATAGTTCCGAATACCCACAAAAGCCACTGCAAGTTCCATCAGTGCCGCCCTTGGTGAGGTGGCCCGGAACAACAAATCATAAGGGCACCTCGACTGCTAGTCAGCCCCCTAAGGGACCAACTCCACCAACATTGATGGGGCCGCACTACAGAACAACCTTAACGACTTTGGGACAGTGCAAATGGGGTGATGTTCCCATCCTCGCACCTTGCTCCGTGCGCAAAAACGCCTCCTCCTGTGCAGGTGCGCTCTTAGGTCAGAGGAGAGCCGAGAGCGATTCCGCGTCCTGATCTTACAACTCCCTCTTCTTATAAGAGGGGTGCAAAGATCACCCTCGGTTGCCCTTGCTTCGCCAGGGTTCACCCCAGGCTACTGGGCCCCACCGCCACGACTAGGCTTGAACCATCGTGGGGATCACATTTTACCTATTAATAGGATGGTACCGAAACATTTGATGAATACCAAATGTATGGAGAATTTCAAAAATTGCATTTGGCTCAGTACCTACTCTGTACAATGCGATCACAGCTACTCTGTTTTCTTCATCACTCCACTCCACAATGTCTCAAGATTTTGTACAATATTTTAGCGCCAACATGAACAATCATATATAAATGATAGATTCCAAATTTAAATGTATTTTTTTTTATTGTATTAACAAAATATTGGCTGTAATAATATTCAACATAATACCAATAACTATTTGTATGTGTACCGCCGCTCGCATGTGTAGCACTCGTGGCACGGAACCGAATATCAAAACTCTGACTGACCCACTAGATACTGTGTGCCACAGTGAGGCTGTGTGCTAGAAATATGTCACACTACACTCGCTTCTTCCTAAGATCAATACATTTATTATTTATAAACCAAGCTATTGTACCCTGTATCAATAAGCAAAAGATTTTTCTCTGTTTCAGGTAAACGTGTAACTGAAACCTACTACTACTAAGCATCACCGTGGGATTATTTGAGCCATTCAATGCGAAATCTAGACGGTCTATAACATTATTATTATTATGAGACACATCGCGAGATGGTCTAGGTGAGATTGTGATTGATATGGGTACAGACCCTCCTTTCCCGCAGATGGGAGGGATGCATCCCGATATTTATTTAAGATTGGCTAAATTATCTTGGCCGAGTGGACGGGGTGGTGGTCTTCAGCGGTGGGCGTGACATGTACAAGTATGGGTCCTCCATTGTAGTTATTGCGGCTTATTATAACAATAAACCACATTAACTGTAATTACTTAAACGTAAATATAAATGTATCCATATTAATTTAAGTAATTGTTTTATAACATTAGGCAATTCTTTCTTTAGCTGTCATGATAATTTTTTTTTTAATCAAAATCATAGGGGACCAACAGGCAATATGAGCCATTTCGTAACTACCAAAGCCCATTAACATACATAACCATACGCTGTACACAGGCCTTCCTCAGGGAACGCCTCAAGCCACGGTCACAAGCTGCTTGCATCCAGTGGATTTTTTGTTTGTCCCGTGATCTTGACCAGGTCAACAGTCTAACATATGTGAGGCCATACAATACCGCGCATTCCGTACTTATTCGGTTTGAGGCCACTTGATTACCATCATGTGACCATGATGGTAATCAAGCTTACAAAGTATCGTGGACATCAAATACGAGTACCAAAACAAGAGCAGACGTCGAATAAAAGTGCTAGCCGCGAGACGTTAAAACATTTCGGCTACGACATTATTGTACATGGATTAGTTTTGGTCTTGGATTGGTCATCAAACCAGGTTTGACATTTGTAACTGTACAATAAAGCTAACGGCAGCCATCTTGTTCAGCCACAGAGTCTTTCCCAAGTATTAATCTTTAATTAAACTTGGAAACGCTCTCGGAATTCTTAGCAGATCAGGCGGAGCTTTCAATTAAAATTTTGGGGATCATTAGAACTTGAAAAAACCGTTTAAATTCTCGCATCAAAGCTGACAAAATGAGGCCACAGACCTGGAACAAAATTAGGGGCTATTGGTATTATATCACAATGTAACATAACATTGTTTCTACGATTTAAGGTGGGTAATATTTGTGATACATTTGAACTTCACGGTGTACAGGACATTTATAATATTGCAGAATACATTTTCTTTTATTTACTACATTTTTTTTGTATATTTTATAAACGAAAATGGCCAAAGACTTGCGAAATATGTCAATATCTGGTTCATTTTTTTGGCATTGGTGAACGACTGGCTCAGTTGATAACGTGGCGGTTAGTCCGCGTGTTACGCCAGAGGTCGTGGGTACGAATCCCGCCTAGGTCATGGATGTTTGTATATGTATTACATGTCTTTCTATACTAAAATCTTAAAGATATTTCCGTTGTACTTTACATGTAACACAAGTCCTTACGGTACTTACAACAGGACTTGGCTAACGTGCCGGCGATCCCTCGTGGGTACTCGTGGCGGAGGCTCTTGACGAGACCTGCTCCTGTGTCTGGAATAGGACGGCAATCGACCTGAACCCCACGCATGACGAGATCCTATAGATTTATCGGTTAGGGCATATGATGTTAATGCTGAGGTGGGGGGAGAACCTGACGCGGCAGCCGCGTGGTACAGATATAACGGCTGCATGGGCCCGGTCCTCGAGCGGTGGATGTGCTGTAGGCACAGATCCCTCACCTTCCGTCTGACGTAGATGCTCACCGGGAATGAATGCTTCGGTGGGTTTCTGTGTAGGACGGCCCACAGGGAGCCGGCGACTCGTTGTCACGATTGTGACGCGGTGGTAGATTCGGCCCAGCACACCCTCGAGGTGTGCCCGTGATGGGCGGCGCTGCGTCGCGATCTTACATCAGTTGTCGGTAGGGACTTTTCAAAATCGAGCATCATCGTCGCGACGCTCGGCAGCGACGAGTCCTACCAGGCGATGGCTTCCTTCTGCAAGACCGTAATGTCCCAGGAGGAAGCCGACGAGCGGGTGAGAGAGGAGGCTGCCGACGCGGCCTACCCCCTCCTACGACGAATGTACGTACGTACGGGTACGAAGGAGGTGCTATCTGCAGCACCTTCAGTAGTGCCCCTGTGTTTCGTGTCAGGCCGTGATGGGAAAACCGGTCCACAACATCAAGACACGGCGTCGTCGATAGCCGATATCCGATTCCGATTAATATATATTCGCTATAAAGAAAATGAATCTGTTTCATATTTATAATTAAACTTTGAACCGTCTTGCAAAAGTTTATAATTTAGCCGACCCGCGAATATTTAGCATAGTATTGAGATCAGTTGCGAATTAATTATGACGCCTGGCCTAATTAAATAGCAATTGGAGATCACTCTGCCCTAAATTTTACTATTCGATCATCGCGTGGCTCATTGGAGGGTAGGTGGAAATGAAGGCAAAGCATCTGCATAACAATTATGTGGATGTTTGAGGGCGTAGGTAATCATCACACATCTCCGGCTACTTGTTTGTCCTCTTATAGTATAAAGTACTGAACATACAAAGATTAATTGCAGCATAACAGCCTAACCAGGACCGCTGCAATCTGACTTAACTTAAGAATACTTACAGGGATTTTTTTTCGCATTATTGCAAAACAAAATTACTATGCACTAAAATTTAAACATAAATTTAAAATTATTTACTTTATTGGTGTCCTACGTTACGTGTTTTTATTTACTTTATATACATTTAAACTAAAAGTTAAAATATGTAAGAGAAAAATCAAATCTATTTTTAAAAGTACATTTAGTTTAATTTATTTTATTTCAAAGTTGTAAGGGGTGAGGATGGGAACCTTACCCAATTGCACTGTCCCAAAGTTAATGGGGTTGTCCCGTAGTGCTGAGCAACCCCATCCGTGGAGGTGGAGTTGGTCCCTAAGGGGGCCGACCAGCCGTCAACGTGCCCTGATGTTTGTTGTTCCGTGGCACCACACCAAGGGCGGCGCTGATGGCACTCGCGTTGTTTTTTGTGAGTATTCGGTACTATCATGTGCCGCGAGTCCCACACACCACTGCACCCCGCCCAGGGCTGGTGAAGGCGCGTAAATGCGTTTCCCCGCGTTAACAAAAAAAGAGGTTGTCGGATAAGTCCCCTTTTGGTGGAGTCCGGTCCCTTCTAGGGGACGGGCCAGTCGCCGACGTGTCGCTGGAAGATCCGGAGTACCTCACTTCTGGCGGCCGTTTGTACTTTCGATTTTTTCATTAGCCCCAAACATGCCAAATCAGATGCCACCAGGACCTGTTTAAAAGTAAAACAAGTAAAATGTGCCAGTGAAGAAATGGTTTTAGGATTGTCTTTCGGTTATATGAAAGATTTACCTTTACATACTCTGCCTGCACAAAATATGTTTTAGTACAGTCTACGAATTTTGTATACACTATATGAAGACTGGCAAAGGGAAATTTTACTCGTATCCTAATGGATAAGAATTAAGTGGTTCCAACAGGGTGTCATATCTTCCTAACCATTACATAAATATGCACGTTACAGACATTATAAGTAATATTCATCTTTTTGTGACGGTTTGAGTTACAATACGATTATTTGATTTTCCAGTACGAGGCCACTCTTTTAAAGATTAGCGAGAGAAATGTATAAAAAAAGTTACTCAAATTTCATATATACTTTTTGTTTAATTGGAAAGTAGAATAATAAACAGTTATTGTGAATTTCGTAAAGAGTACATTTCAAAAATATATAATATCTAATTACACACATAAACAAAAGTTAAAATAAATAATTTAGCCATTTTTGTATGCATGCTAACACCAAAATCTAACTCGATACTTACTTTTAAAAGTAATTCAACGGTTTTGTGAATAAATAATATGTGTTTTTTTTTAATTTAGTAAATCTTTTTTTTATATTTACAATAAAGAGTTTAATAAAAGTAATAAAATGGTCCAATACAATTAATTTATGAAAGTAAATCATTTTGGAAGGCAGATCCTCTAAAACTGATAGATTCATTGAATTGCCGTCCTGTTGTAATGCAGCGTCGTATATCTCGATTGTATAATATAAGTAATACAATAGAAATTACAAGTAATATTGCTAGTATACCACTAATTGTATAAGAAATAGTGTGATCAGAGTTTGATTCTACATTAATTACATGTGCATCTCGTGTCTCATTTTGTTTTGTATCTCCACACTTTATTCCGTGGACGTTGTCTTCGTGGTAAACTTTCTCTACTGACGTAACTTCGACAGTTATATTGAATTGCCGCACATGTCTTACGATTTCTTTACAAGCCACTAAATTTCCTCCTAGGCTGATGGATCTAATTTTTGGGACTACGTTGATCAACCTTTCAATTTCCATTTCTTTTATAAAATTGGAGTCTATTAAAAGTCTCTTCATGTTGTAACATTCGTGGAAAATTTCTACATCAATAGCTGCCAAATGATTTCTTGATAAATCTAAAGTTTCCAACATAGAGAGACCTTTAAATGTGCCATATCTAAGGTTATGTATTAAATTTGATGATATGTTCAATTGTATTAAATTACTTACGCTTTGAAATGTACCCGGCGGCAACTCTTTAATTTGATTCGAGCTTAAGTCTAAAACTTGAATCTGGTCAAGGTTTTGAAAATTTAAATTATTGATGAAGTTTAATGAATTGTTGTGAATGTCTAAATGAAGTAACTTATGAAAATATGTAGCATTTAAAGCCGATATTTCATTATTACTTAAATCTAAAATTACTAACTCTGTCAGTGAATTAGTATAAATATTATTCAATGACTTAATTTTATTTTTTGACAAATTTAATGTTTTTAATTTTTTAAATGTTATCAATTGATCATTCATCAAATCCGAAATGTTGTTTTGTGATAAGCTTAAGTAAATTAGTTCAGCAGCATTGACATGAGGGAGACTGTTCATATTATTATTGTCTAAATACAAGGACTGTAAATTCGTCGTACTATTTATGCTGCTTATATTTAGATCCATTAATTTATTGTTGGAGAGATCCAATCTAAACATGTTCCGTAAATTAATAAAATTTACAGGCGACACATAAGTGATAGCGTTGTAAGAAATATTTAACCATGCTAAATTTGGTAAATCAATAAATGCTTTTTCGTCTATCTTATTAAATTTCATTACACTTAGATCGAGATATCTTAAATACTTTGCCGGACTGAAAACATTTTTTCCAATACTTCCTGATAGAGGGTTACCTAAAATGTTCAAATATTGAAGTTTATTCAACGGCAGTGCAAACACCTCAATTTTAATAATTTTATTGTTCGAAATATCCAGTTTTTCTAATTGTGTTTGATTATAAAATAAATAGGATGGTATTGAGTCTATGTTGTTATTGTTTAAAAAGAAACTTGTTACATTATTTAATGACTGTGTTATAAAGTCTATATTTGTTATTTTGTTATGAGAGAGATCTAAAATTTTTATTGCTAATGACTTTCCAAACACTAAGGTATCAACTAAGGATATATGGTTCCAACTTAAATTTAGAAATTGTAGCTCTACCATATCTATAAAAGAGTAATTTTGTAATCCTGTAATATTTTGATAGCTCAAATCTAACTCGATTACATGTTTTAGCCCCGTGAATGTTAACTCTCTTATGTCAGTGGACAATTTGTTATTTTGTAAACTAAAATTTCTTAAAACATTATGCTGAAAAGAATTGTCTTGTACTTGTGTAATATAATTATTTTGCAAAAATAATTGTTTCAGATTCACATTATTTATAAACATCACACTTTCAATTAATGATGCAATTTTATTGTTACTCAAATCCAAGGATTCCAAATTCAGCGCCTGGGTAAAGCAATTGGACTCAACAGAGGTGATCAAATTGTGTGACATATTAACATATTTGAGAGCTGATAAACGATTGAGCTGGAAACCGGATATTATTTTTATTTCGTTGTCAGAAATATCTAATGTTTCTAATTCCTTTAAGTTTATCAGAGTTAAATTCAATGACGATATTTTATTGTGACTTAAATTAAGAATAACTAAACTTTTCAAATTATAGAAAGCATCATCTGCTATTTCAATTATTTTATTACTTTGTAAATATAGTTCCAATAAAAATGGCATTTTACTTAACAAAACATTAGAAACGTTATCAACTTCATTATGTGAAATGTTTAGTATTTTAAGGCCTGAATCTATAGTCTCAGAAGTAAATAAGGACTTAGGTTGAAGATCTTTAATAATATTGTCGGATAAATCTAAATAGTTCATACTCATTAGTTTGTTAAAAGCAAAATTTTTTATAGTCTGGATATTGTTATGCCTTAGATGCATTTGAATTGTTTTTGTGTAGTATCTAAATGCTTCTGTGTCTATTGTTATCCAAGTGTTTCCTTTTCCTATAAACTCCCGTACACGGCTGTCAAAGTTTGTGGTTCCAAACAGTCCCGCTGTTATTACAACTAGATTGGAGTTTTTCATAACAAACATCACATAAGGACTTCCATTACATGTCGGATTTGAAGCAACGCCGGCATGGACTTCACATTCGATAGTATAAGCGCAGTAACTTATTTGGTCAACTATACTACAGGTATTTTGGGCAAACGCTCCGTGGATACATGCGGCCACCACCACGGCACCTGTAACAATATGTTTGCCGATATCATTGATCTAGCTGAGACCTATTAAGTTACACATATATCGGGCCGACTTCACATGTTTTAGTTATAGTATAATTCATTTAAAAATAATATTTAAATGAATTATAGTTTCCTTACACGGCTTTCTTTTTCACGGGTTCTGCGTACAATAAAAATTGTACGGAGACTAATTTCTAGTCGTATGATTGTAATTAAAAAAGGTATGCGAGTACTTGTGAAAACGTGTTAGAAGTTATATTTATTTGGCGTAACTAGACTTTTTTCCTTTCCTTATAGTTTGTAAAAAAGCGTCAGAAACAATAGAAATATAATTGATAAAATGTTACGGATCATTATGATGAATGATGAATACATTGGAAATTTTATTGTAATGCAGAATTCTAACGTTTTTGTTAAAGACTAGAATGTTGACTACAGCTAAGTTAGGGGTATCGGTTTTTCTTGACGGCGGGAGCGCGCCTTGTGAAAATATACTCTCATTTTTTTGCCTATTGCGCCAAAAGAAAAAAAAAGCCAAAAAAAGAACTGGCCAAATACACTTGCTCACCGAGCACCAACGGGAGGTACGGCTAAGAGGAGATCAGGGGGAGAAGAGGACAACTAATGCGGATGCTTATGGGCGTGGCTAGTCATCAGAAGTCTTCAACTTCTTATTTGCCCCTTAATTCTATACAAAGTGTAAAATATTTTAGATATTCAGAAAATTAAATATTTTTTCAAACACTATCTAGTTACAGAAATAAACGCGGCCAGACAAACAGAAAGCTATAGTTAGTATAGTAGAAATATATAGTTAATTGATTAAGCTAATGATTTATATTAATTGCAGCTTAACTATTAATATAAATCATTAGCTTAATCAATTAACTATATATTAATAACTTCCTATCTGAAAGTTTTAACAAATATGGCAAACAGCCAATTGCATTCAATTTCAAAAATACAAATATTACAAATTTTAATTTCTGCCTCCTAAACATTACGCGTACGCAACTTTTATTAAATATTACAAATTTATGACAGAAGAACGTCTGTCGGGACAGACAGTTGTCAATAATTTCTGCAGTTGTGACATAAGGATTTCATATTGATCCATACGGTTTTATAAAATATTATATAGCCTATGTTCGTCAGCGACAATGCAGGATTGTCATGATTTTTTTTCAAATAGGTCCAGTATTTACGGAGTCTATCGACAACCAAACAGACAAATGACCAAATGTTTCCGCCTTACAATATAAATAAAAAGTAATTGGAGAAAAATATTTGCAACTCTTTTTTAAACACTTGCAGGAATTTGAAATTGGAAACACTAGAAAATTAAATGGATACTCCATAAAAATATGCAGAAATGTAACATTTTATTTTAATATGCATAGGATTTTATTACTTTTATTAAAAAAAAGAGATATACACACCTTAGCATGCACACAATGCTTTTAGATCTATGAAATACACAAATTATTAAATACCTTATGATCTTTGTTCTTTTTAAATAAAAATATTGTAAAATCTTTTTGTTCAAAGTGTATTCGAAAGTCGAATGCTTTTTTTACAATTGAAACCGAATTTCAATCTCTCTGGTCGAACCCAAATTATTATCAATACTCACATATTAAAATTTTATTCTTCATATTAATATGGTTACCACTGTATTCTACTAGCTCTTCACAAATATAGTCAAAAACAGCTTATTGCCATCACAAACAAAGGAGAAGTCGTAAAGGTCTAAAAGCCACTATCATCACAATATTTACTCACTGATATGTAGCGGATAATTTCACATATACACACACGTTCACACGAACTAATACATACACTCGCGATAAAATCTCTTTGTTTGTGATAGGGTTAGAATAACAGGAATATAAAGAATTGAGTATTTACAAAATTAGAATTTGGATAAAATGGAAATTCATAGAGAGCGTGTCGCCCCCTGGGCCACATGCTTTTTATGTTCCAGAAAACAGAGCCTATTTGTGATCAGAACTAACTTCCTTTTACAATAATTAAAATGGGTTCCGCAAAAATTATCTACGTTAAAATATTATGTCGTAATTTATAGTTGATGGTATACGGTTGATACAAGTAGGAGAAAAAAAATAAAGATTTTTACTGATCAAAATATAACAAACTAGCTGCGTTCCGTGGCTTTACGCCCGTTACGCCGCTCCTATTGATCGTATCGTATATTACCTTCGGGTTTCAATTTTTCAAATGGGACTAGTAGTTCCTGACATTAGAGCGTTCCGACAAATAAACAAAGAACCACCAAACTATGAGAGACAGCGTATGAAACACGACAGATTGATCTCATGTGAGCTTTGCGATGATAGGTGCTAGGTTTTGAAAGCAATGCAACAATTTCAATACCTAAAGTTATTTAAGTTACATAGATTCAGAGGTAGGTTCTTAGTGATCAAATCAGCATCTTTGATGATTTACTCATTATAGAGTATAGGTTGATGGTTAGCAGAATTTCTATAGCACCTATCCTTAACAATTGTCATATATTTTACTGGAATATAATGTAACGCAATAGGCCCCAGTAATTAATTATAACGCGTAGTCAATATATGTTGGGCATTTATAAACGCCTCCATTGTACATAGCAGCCGCGCTTTACCTGTTTGCCGTCTCTTTTTGTATCTGTTTAAATTATTGAAATCTCATGTTGTCTCCGATGTGATTGGGATCTGGAAAAAATTCTCCTTCTATTTCCTTCAGATTAAATTCTTTGCAAGTTCCAAAGCATTTGAATTGCATTAGCGTACCCTCTCCCTGCTATCGTATGAAAGTGATGGCCGTCGATCTTGGAGAGACAGGAGCAGCAGCGGTGGGAAAGTGTGGTGGGCCGTGCCCCTTTAAAAACAAATCTTATATCATTTTGTTAGAATTATGGTACAGAAATTAATATGAATGTAAGATATAAGTTCGTCTACAGCATTATACAATGTTCTCACATAAGATCCCAGTTCCGACTTCATTCACGTCTTTGATGAGTACTAAGTTCTCGTTGCGTATCTAACTCTGGCTAGAGTACCTACATTATAACTCAAAGGGTAGCATCCGCTACTTTTCCACGATTCTACAAATGATTTCCTCCATTTTTGAAATTTTTTAAAATTTCACTACACTCGGTCTGGAGTGGAGGAAAAAGAAGTATTGGTCAACCGTTCACCACGTGGAAAGACGATCTCCGTGCAGTAGCCGGTCCGGGATGAAAGCGAGTAGCAGGAGTACGGTCGTCTTGGCGTTCATTGGAAGAGTCCTGTGTCCAGCAGAGGACCGATAAGGGCTGATAATGATGGTGATGATGATGCCGATACATTATTCGGATTATGTAATGTTATAACACAGAGCAACTGTTCTTTTCTTCTTATATGTAGAAGATACCATTGATTTACAGAAAGACTAAGTACACAGTCGGCGTCTCAAACGCGTACGCATAACAATCGTCAAATTTCACACTCTGTCAGAACAATTTAAAATTAGGCACCTACGTTCAACTTTGTAAAAAAAATGGTAAACTTTTGCGCTTCTTTGAACAGAATCTGTATTGTAAAAACGACTTTAAATGATGCGTGTAAAGTTGAGTGCTGTCATCCATTAAAATCAAAATGTACAGATGCTTTGCCCTCCACCACCCTACCTGTCAAATGGGTCATCTTTAACGGGACAAGTATACTTATCACTGAAACGTAGGTACAAATGTTTTGATATGCTCTGCGATATAGATACTCGTTTCCCGTACCCGTACAAATCATTCAAAATCTGTAAGAAATAGTAATATAAAGCCAACTTAGATCGATAGGACAAGGAAGGTATATCTATCTCACATAATATCGGCATGAACTGATATCTAAACCGTTGTGTCTTATTCGCATCGTGTACTCTCAAAATCTGCACGAGACTTCCACTGGGGCGTGCGGCAACGCGCTTGCACTAAAGGCATCAAAACCTGTAACTGGCCGATGTAATTTCTTACCGAATGGAACCACAAAAACATTTTATATTTATGTAAAACGTGTGTCAGTCATGACATGGGGTAAATGATACATTATAGTTTTTAGACGGACAAAATGTATGGAGATAGTATTAATATTAATTTTAATTTAGGTTCTCAAGTATAAAAAGATGGGATTACGATTCTCATATGATTTCTCCTGAAAAGGTCGGAAGCCAAAAGGGGCTAGAGTTAAACCTTTTAAAGTATCTGCATTCCATTCCGACCAACTGGTATACACACAGAGCCACACACACAGTACCCAAATACACACACATACAGACACAATCAAGCGCGCGCGCACTCATACTCACACACACACGCACACACACACACACACACACACACACACACACACACACACACACACACACACACACACACACACACACACACACACACAAACAAGCACGCTCGCGGGCGGATGCACACGTTAAACTTTTAAATGTTATACTCTGAGCAAAATCTATATCCGATTATGTTACTATTTAAATGTCTACTATAAAGACTGCTGCATTTTAGTATTATTAAACTGCTAATAACCAGTTGTACATACACTCAACGTGTACTACACCTTAAATAAGAAATAAACAATATTCGTCGACTCCAGGGCACTTTTGTTCTTTCAAACGGAAACTGGCCACTGTACTTCGTGATAACGCAACCCTATTGTTTATTTATATTATTGAGAATTGTCGGGACGCGTGGGATTTGGTAATGATTAGTGGTATAGTCAGTGGTGTAATTAGTGATATAATTAGATAAGTGAGCGTAAAGACGAATTTTGTATTCAACGATATTTACTAGACATACAAAGTACGTTTTTCATAGTTTACTCGGGCTAACAAGTAATCATGGCCCTTTGACATGGTTACCATTTTATCATTAAATAAATAATATTGCTCGGCAACACCAATTGTTTAATCTGGTGTAACAACTTTAACAGAATACTACATGCCGCATATATTTACAAAGACATACTATCTTCATAATCATTGACAGTATTAGCTGACATAAGCCTCCTTCGAGGACCACAAGTACGACCGCACCCCCGCCTCCCGATGGAGGAGCTACTCCGAATGGAGATTATCTTCCCATATGCCAGGTGTTCCTTTGTCTGATAGGGTTAGTAATTCACCCCCACGGAAGACAACTAGGGTATCCCATATAATGAGAATGATAAGCAACTTATGAAATATACCTTGGGAGTGAGACGGTCTTCTCAGGCTATTTCTGCGAAATTTTATTGTTTACTATTTAAGTATATAAATGTAATTGTAATTTTTTATTATTGAATTATACTTGTGATCATTGAGTTAATTGATACAGTTAATGACAGGCTCGCTGAGTTTGTTTCGCTGGTTCTTCTCAGGACAGGTTTCGGGTTGAACCGGGGTAGGATTCTTTTTGCTGACGTTCAAAAAGAGATTTTAAGAATTCTATTTTGAATAAAAATATTTTCATTTCATTTTATTTCGTAAATAAGTTGAAATATGCTTCATATTCAATAACATTTTATACACTACTAGCTCTTACCCGCGGCTTCGTCCACGTTGGCTACAGACAAAACCACGTGCAAAATTTATAATTTATACAGACTATGTATTATTCCGACGTGTATGTTATATTATTGTAAAGTGTAATTACAATCCATTCAGTAGTCTTTACGTGAAAGAAATATCAAACATCCATCCACACTTACAAATTTTCGCGTTTATAATATTATTAGTATGTAACGAAAGCCTTTTGTTCGTATACATGTGTGCATCGGTATATCATTATTAAACCTCAGAGTCCAATAGGACCGTGTGTATGCCAAGTAAATACCAAATATTGACACAAGAATAATTTTTTTTTTACAATTGCGCTCATTACTGCAAAAGGCCTTCTGTGGCAGTTGATTATCAATTGCGATGATTGGTCCACAGTACACTTAGCAAGCATTAAGCATTAAGGAATATTTTAATTTACGAATTGTATTGTTGTGAATGTTATTATCGTTATATCAATATGGGGACATACACTTTCACAATTGTACATTGAGTCTGATTATGCCATTAGCAAAAAGGATTTGCCACGCTAATGCTTGTTGCGAATATTGATCATTCGTGACGTCGCAGTCCGCCATTATTGCTAATGGTATTAAATATTTTTTACTGTCCGTTATTTCAAGACGCTGGAGCCAAATTAGCACGATCCTGCTTACACAGTACTCCTATGTAACTAGGACTGCGCAGTAACTTATCAAAATTAACTAACATTCGAATAGTATATATACACTATATGTATATATAGTGTTATAAAACAAAGCCTCCAAAAACTGTCTTTCTGCACGTGATCGATTTTTATTATTTCCATGCGATTTTCGCATATCGCTGGAATGATTCCCAAAGAAGGTTTTGTGTCAAATTTACCTTAGTAACAATGTAGCCCCTATTACTTACGAGTGAATCCGGGATCGGTCGCTAGTTATAGATGAAAATAAAATTTTAAATTTTAACACAGCTCATGTCAGAAATAACAAACGCATATAAGTAAGGTAACAACGTCTTTGATATTTCCGTCGCGTAATACATGTTGGTATGACTACACACTGTGCAATTTGGATGGGAGAACGTCTGTCGGGTCAGCTTGTCTTTTGGACCGCGCCAGACAGTCACGCCGAATAATGACTGAAACGAGTACGTCACGTGTAACAATTTGGATGGGAGAACGTCTGTCGGGTCAGCTTGTCTTTTCGACCGCGCCAGACAGTCACGCCGAATAATGACTGAAACGAGTACGTCACGTGTAACAATTTGGATGGGAGAACGTCTGTCGGGTCAGCTTGTCTTTTGGACCGCGCCAGCCAGACAGTCACGCCGAATAATGACTGAAACGAGTACGTCACGTGTAACAATTTGGATGGGAGAACGTCTGTCGGGTCAGCTTGTCTTTTGGACCGCGCCAGACAGTCACGCCAAATAATGACTGAAACGAGTACGTCACGTGTAACAATATTAACTAGTGATCACAGCGTAGTGAAAAAAAACATTCGTCTTCGAAAGTAGTTTGAGGTTAATACTTTTGTATATTTAAAAACCTAACGAGGTTTGATGTTGCCACAGTTTATGTATTAAATGAGTTTATGCGTTGTGTACGTTCCATGGTGTGCGTATCGCTTTATTTAATTACACATTCAATTAAACATATGCATATTGTACTTAAACATTGGCTTTCCGCACATTTTCTACATATCATCTTCAACTATGTCAAAGTGAATTTCCTCCGTACGTAAAATTCTTTAAAAAAGGGATGAGATTTCCTACACCACGTATTATCATTTAATTCAGTAATGTAGCAACTACGTGATTTTCTCTTATTGTAATTTTTTTTCCCTGATTATTGTCTAAATCTAACACAAACAATACGACTATACAACCTTTTTTTGTTGACTTGTTTGAGGGGAATCCATTTACGGTTGACATTTAGGGGCCCCTAGACCGAATGTCGTACTCGTAACTCGAGGTGCAACACCGACTAAACCCCTGCGGGGGTTCACACCCCGTTGTTAGCAAATTCGGGACCCACTAATTAAATCCGCTATAATTAGTGGACCTTCCTTCAGCGACGGGCTGGCCCCGGTGAGAAGTCCAGACTTCTCCTGGCTGGTTTCCCATTCGGACCTAACACGAACAGGGCCCTGATATTACTGGAGGCGCTAAACGTAGCGCCTCCTTCGCTTACCAACTCGTCGTCTGCAGGGGGATGCCATGTCTGCAGCCTCCTCTCTTGGCCGCTCGTCTTCTGGGACATGTTTGCCTCGCAGAAGGAAACATCGTCTGACAGGACTTGTGGTTACAGTGAAGACACTTGGCAGAGATATGTCCCCTCCGATAAAACATCGTCTGATAGGACTCGTGGTTACAGTGAAGACACTTGGCAGAGATATGTCCCCTCCGATATAACAGCAACGCCTAAGGGTCTTGAGGGACGCATAGCGCCGACCGCCGTATTGTCTCGTGAAAGGGTTAGGCACTGTGTCTACGCGTACTGTGAGTCGCTCTCAGCGTTGTTTATGAATACTCTCGTTAAAGTACTGCCTCTATATTTACTACTTGGTACCTGTATATAATACAATACTGTATATAATATAATTATCACCGTCACTATGTTTGTGACTATACCCGTTGTTATTTCACACCAGACTACAGAAAAAGAACGGATTTAGATAACTTTCACACATATATAGATTATAATTTACAATAATATATACAAAAAATTTCTTGGCAATGAGCCGATCACACACTCAGAGAAACCGATGGCAGATGGGCCTGTAAGGTTCTAGAGTGGAGGCCACGTTTAGGAAAACGAAGTGTTCGTCGACCAGGTGGGAGGACGATCTCCGTGCAGTAGCGGGTCCGGTATGGATGCGAATAGCAGGAGATCGGTCCTCTTAACGTTCTTTATAAGATCCTGTGTTCAGCAGTCGACCGATAAGGGCTGACAATGATGATGATACATTTCTTTAAGTAACGAAAAACCAATTGTCTCCAAGAATGGTTTATACAAGATGACACATTAGTATGTAAGTTATATTATTCAACTTTATCATTTCGACTTTAGATTTTGAACTGTCCAATATTCTCTTATTAAGTTTACTGCAGATCATTTGTTTAAGCCCCTTTAAGTTTCTTCTCGAAACGCAAACGATATTTAAGTAAGCCTTTGGCAAAAATAACCATCTATTTTAACGCAATACCATCACTGAATGAATTGTACAAACTTCATGTTTGCCTCACGATTTGTTTTAAACGACTTTGGTAATTACATTCTGATGTCAGTTTATTTAAAGTCTACTAAAATAAACCAAATGAGATTTAATTTGATGGAATGAAACATTAAGGTTATTATTTAAATTGAGAATTAGGATAGGTGCATGTTTAAATTACTTTAAGAAGATCTTTCTAATAGTACTGTTATACATTTTATCATCATCGTCATTATCATTATCGCCCTTATCGGTCCACTGCTGGAGATATACCTCTCCCAAAGAACGCTAAGACTACTGATCTCCTGCTACCCGCATCCATTCGGGACCGGCTACTGCACGGAGATCTTCTTCCCACCTGGTGTACGGTCGACCAACACTTAGTTTGCCTAAACGCGGACTCCACATCAGAACATTACTGGCCCATCTGCCATCGGTTCTTGTGACTGAGTGCCTAGCCCATTGCCACTTCAGCGAGCCTATTCGTAGCGTGATATCGAATATTTTAGTTGTCTGCCTTACGACTTCTTTAGGATTTCTGTCGGATAGAGAAACACCGTTCAATAGCCCGTTGAGTAAACTTGCAGACCAGCCCTAAATCAAAAGGCCATGTCTCAGCCCCGTAGGTCATCACGGGGAGAACTCATTGGTTGAAGACTCTCGTCTTCAAGCTCTGAGGTATAGGCGCGTAAGAATGTGACGAAGCTTCCGGAATGCTGCCCAATAGACTTTATTTAATTAAGTAATAGACTTTATACTAAAAAAGAAATGATAGGTAGGTATTATTTAGCTAAAATTTATTATATATATATACAATTTTCACTTCAAAAAATTGTGTAACGTCATAAAGGAAGACATTCTAATCTAGACGTCAGAACGATAGCCCATTTCATTCCCCTTTTGATTTATTACAAGTGTACATGCGACAGATATGTGTAAAGTAATTTTTTGAAAAACCAGAGCGAAAAAATGCTAAAGCTCCGAAGCTACTGAACGGATACTATTATATATTTCCGACCACCAGACTATATATAAGCTATAGGACTACAGACTTTCACATTAAGTAAAAGCGCGAGTCACACCAGGGATGAAATAAAACATAAAATGACTACACAAAAATTTAAATTAAAAAAGATATTAAACCGTTGAACCACGTCTAAATGTCTGGCTTTGTCCAAACCTAACAACGAGTTTGGTATCTCTAAAACGGACACCGTGTATGGTTAAGAAATTGTTTTTCACTTTTCACTTTTTTCGAAGACCTTTTTAGTTTTTTATAATTTATTCCAAGGGTTCCATACCCAAACGAAAAAACGCTTATAATTTAGCCCTGTACGTCAGTCCGTCTATCTATCCCATAATTTTGAAAGATAAAATGATACCTAAAATATAATAATAATATAAGATAGAATTACACACATATATATATATATATTATTGCTGATAAATTGTACTAAAAATTTAAAAAAATAATTTCATGGATACAGTCATGGGTGCCAATATGTATACATTTTTATATTTTCAAAATAAAGGAACTCGTAACCATAAATTCCTAATAATGCAATATACATTTATGAAAATACCTATGACAAAAGATAAAATTTTTGAAAGATACTCATTTTAAACATATGCATTGATTTAACTAAAATAAATTCGTGGGGCACATCCACTTTAAATGAATTTTGGATGACCTTGGGATTAACTGTATCATATTCATTGAATAATGAAACTTTAAGATGATCTTTGATAGTTTTAAGGGCAGTGAAGATTTTACAACGCAAAACCCGCCAAATGGCTCATGCAAATGAGTTCATGTTTCGATTTCAGTTTGTGATTGATATACTTTCGTTCATCACCCACATTCATGGCCGACACTTGATACTTACCATCAGGTAGGCGACTTTTGATCGTAGATAATGGACACGTCCATTATCGTATTATTTGGTTGGAAGCTGTATGTATGACTTTCGGGTGTATAAGATGTACGCCGTCTCTTGCAAAGTCAATTCGAACCAAAGGTACGTCTGTTGCGTACATCTGAGTTCGACGAAATTGGAGCCAAACGATTTCGTTGATATATCCTATAGCGCCATCAATATTGGACCGCAACATGACTTTTGCTCCCACAAATATTTCTAATTCTGCTGTTAAAGTCTTCAGTTCAGTCTTATTGATATCAGCTGGTATTAAAGTAGCTATATCCACATTATCTGCATTCCGGGCAGCGTGGTCGCGTCGACTAGCTGGTCCTGTGCTTTTATTTTATGAATGCGAGCACCTATGTCAAAACAAATGCAAAACGGCAGAATTGTGGTCGTTGTCGTGCTGGTTGTGGGGTACACTCTTAACGCCTTGTCTACTGAAAAATCATCACTTGTGTCTTCAAGAAGTCTTCCCATTAAAATAATAAAATGTTGGGCAGTTAGCTCACCGATTCTTAAAGCATTTAATATATCAATAAACGTGTGATCACATTGCTGACGTATAGTTTCAGTTAGCTCACACAGTGTGAATAAACACCAGCGATGTGTTGAGAGCTGCTGGAGCAGCTGGTTGGAGATATTCCGTCTGTTTGAATACAGGCATTCCAGATTGATTAATAGGAGGTAGTTGTAAAATATCACCAAAGAGTAATTACGTTTACTCCTCCAAAGAACTCATCTTCACAGTTCTTAATTTGCCTTAAGCGTGCGTGCATCATGCACAACGTTTAGTGGGATACCATGGAAATTTCCTCGACAATCAGAGATTCTGTTTCGTGCCACTGTTGCCTCATTATTCGCAAATAGTTTCCTGAGTGTGGTTACACACCTGTTATTCGGACCGTCTTTCTGTAGACGCAATTTTAATGTACCCTGTATCATAGCTCCATTTATTAATCTGGCTGCAACTCCTGTTAGTGCACATACTTTAACTGCATCTTTCGCGTAACACCTGTTAATTTGGTCTCCTAGTAACCTCGATAGAAAAGTCTTGCCCCATATTAGCTCCACCTGTAATGAATATTTTCAAACGTTCTTCGGAACCTGCCTTTGATTTTGTATGGACTGGGTAATAATTGTAAAATTTCCTTTATCCGGCATTCATAGGCTGCCTTGCCCGTATAAACTGGTCTTGATTCATTGATAAATATGGAGCTTTTTCTTCATTCTCCAGTTCAATGGGCTCTGCCCGTTCCAGAGTGTTGAATGAATGCATTTTCAAGTTGCCTGTCACGCTCGCGATAGATTTCCAAGTAATTATTTGTTTCTTTTAACCTTTCTTCATAAGCGAAAAACTCATCTCTGGCACTAGTGAAATCACCAAACAGTTCGGTCTCAATTTCATAAGACATATGTTGAAGTAGTAAACTATAACAGTATGACTCTAGATCAGAAGCACCTATGAACTTAGGAACCCATATTACAGCTGGCGTGTCTCTAATAGTCATTTTTTGTATTATCTATTAGAGTAATAAGACGTCTTCTAACTGTTTGCTCGTGTTGCGGTATATACGAGTCTGTATCGATGCTATCTACATTGATTACTGGTGGTTTCGTATATTTTGGCTCGAACAACATCGCAAACTCTATAAGACACATGTTGTAAAAATCATAATTGGGGTGCTCAGCTGGTCGCTTTTCATATCTTTCAAATATATTGGCACCTGCTGATTGACCAGCTTCATTATACTTCACGACTTTATTTATATCATTGCTCCGGTTTACGAGTATTGACGAAGATTGTTTTTCTCGAGCTTTCACGCACACTTAAATAGCAAAGCCTGTGCACGCATTCGCAAGCTGGAACTTGACGTTCTTTTAATATGCGCATACATATTTTAAAAAGCTTACGCGAGACGTCGGTTCTTCGGTCTTCACTACTAATTTGTTGAATGGCTCGAGTTATTTCACCATTCAGATTCGTATGTTCTGGTTTTGAGACATATTTAGCGGTGTGATACGCAATTGACTCGTTTTTACCGCACGGTTTTATATCCATATTAGCTTTCCACATTTTAGCAAAGCAAGACTATAATTGTTTACCCAACAATCCTCGCTTTTTCTTTTCAGAACGCAGATGCGACCACGAATGTAGATAAACTCGTTACACGAAAGATCAATAACAAGTGTCTCTAAACACTCCGAGCGAGAGAAGTTGAAACAGCAATGTGTATCATTTGTACGAGTATTATTATTTTTCTTACATGTGCTAGTGTGTTGATGTATTTGGCAACTTTTAACCAATTCGTGTAGTTCTGAAGTTTCTTGAGGAATGACAGTACTTACACACTGAATCTATGCGAGTTATTCCTTCAGGTGTCGCAACAGATGTGTGATCGTCGACCCATACAACCATATTCAGATGAGGACGTCCTCTGTTCTGAAATTCGATACGCCACCAATGATCTGGAATGTCAAGAATTCTCTGGTTATGTTTTTAAATTTTCCAAACATTCAGTAACCACAATAATACCCACCTGGCTTAATGATCCTGGAAGTAGGTATTAGGTAGTCTTTCACTGACTTCAGAGATATCTGGGGCAAACACAAAGTTTCACGATTTTAAGAAAGGGAATTATTCTGCATATCAAACGTTGCTCCGCCTGTATCAATGTCCGGATTACGTGTGGTGTAAAAACTGTATCAAGATTATTCCAGAAAACTTTTGGTGGTTCTATTGTTTTATTACTGGTAACATGTGTTTGACAACGGGAACATAATAATAATGATAGTTTTGAATTTAACTCTACCGGTAGATACGTTAATGCAGCAGCGTTAAACCGTACCGTGCGAACTTGATTATGGTAGCAACGTTTAGTGCAAATATCACAAACGTGTATGCAAAATGTGTTAATAGCATTCTCGAACGTCTGCAGATTTTTAGCTCTGCATGGCTGAGTACACTCATGTTGTTCATTTAACCTGATTTCGCGATGTTCTGGCTTTTCCCTTTTTTTCTGGTCTCACATTGCTCTGGTGTTTCCAAAGCTAACCACTCTGTTTTCCTTTCACGGATATCTTTAAGTTTGGCCTCACGTTGTTCAGGTGTTTCTGCCGCAAATTTGTCCCGTCGTTTCTATAGTCGACTATTAATTTGATCTTCACTTTCTTGTGCACATTTAGCTTTATAATTATCTTTTGCTTTTGAAGCCTCCTTTTTCGTTGTTGTGGTTTCTTTTTTTTTGTATTTTTATTTTTATTTCTGTTTTTAGTTGTGTTTTTTGTGTTTTTCTGTTTTTTTTTGTGTTTTTAATTTTTGTAGAATTTGTTGTTACCATTTTGTTCCCCCGAGTACTGAACAATTTTAAGGTTGACCCCCTCACCTGGTTGGTCCAATAGGGGGGCAAAGCTGTGTACAACAAGATGTGCCTGAGTCCATATTCACGGGACTGAAAAAACTAAGTTGTCCGCCATCTTGTAGCGGCGGCCATCTTGGATTCACAATAATTTTGAATATGGATAATTGTATTCCCACCAGAATCGAAGGCGTATACCAAATTTCAGACAGAACGAGGGTAAAATTTCAATTACTAAATTTGACCCAAGCAAAAAAAAAAACGTAATATTGGATAGGTATTTCTAAATATGGAAGAGGTATACCATGCTGCATAAGAGGAGGTTGCACAATACATAGTGCATGACACTACATCCCTCTATGCAACGTAAATGGGCCGGCACGACCGGGGAAGTACCTGTACTACGCCGTTATCCAGTGAGCGAGGGCGCTCGTAGCAGTCGTGTCACGTGTGGTTTGTGGGTGGCCGGTGGCCTATGGGGGGGTGGTGATGGCTACGCATTTGCGTAGCTTTCATGCGAATGTCCATGGGCGTCGGTAGTTATTAAAAGACTTCGATTTCTCGTTTGCCTCCTTATGCTGTAAAAAGAATGGTAAGGAAGATTTCTAAGAAAATTGGCTGGTTTCTTCTTATTTTTATGTATTTTCTTATGCAACTGGTGCCTAGAGATCAAGTAATTCGTTTGCCCTGGTTTGGCCACCTATTCGAATAGCTATAGCCCATATCTAGAAAATACAATGAAACCGTTTTTATTAAATGCTTCTAGTCTATATTAGTGTTAAAAGCTTTTTATCTTACTGATTTTATAGAATTGCACTATACGCGTGTATGTATGTCGGTATGACTGTAGGCCTTAGCGATCACATATGTGATACGTATCCCCACTGCTAATTTTTCCCTTAAGCTATAGAAAAGTGTATTTTAACTAATACACAAACGAATGAAAATAGTACTTAATAATTAATATCCATTGCCAAGCCACCCCTTTTCAAATCATGCCCTAACACCAGCTGTGGTTATTAACAATTATATACCTGCAAGTTCCAATAATATTAAGAGTTTGTTTATTTGTTCGTTCATCTCAGGAACTACTGATCCAACGAATGACTGAATTAAAAAAAGTGTGTTGAACATTCCATTAATCCAGGAAGGCTATAGGGTATACATTATGACGCTACGACTATTAGAACCGGAGTTACGCGTGTAAAATTGCGGGGTGATGCTATTATCTACTAAACCACTAACCTACTAAAAGCACGTAATCTAACTACAACATTGATTTAACTAAATATAGTTATAGTAAAGTAAAAACTAAAATAACAAAAAGGCCCATGTTCAACAGTGGACCGCTAAGCACTAATAGTAATGATAACAGGCGCTCTTGCTATCCGACGTTTTGCCCTCATTTAATGAAAAGAAACAAGTTTAAAGGAGTCAAGACACGTTAAGTGCACGAATGTCCCTTAGCTACATAAGTGTCCAAGGAACGTGACTAAGAAAGGGACCGTTTTCTTAGTAGTTACTTGAATGAATTAACCCGCATGAGGTTAAGAGGCTTAGAGAGAAGTGCTAATACTGCTTTGCAAGTGGATGGTGGATGATCGGGGCAATTGAATTTCATAGTCCGTGAAAGAATGCATAACCGATCAGCTACATTTATAATATAGGTAGACAAGCGAGCAATCAGAGCTTTTTTACGACAACCGACGCAAATGAAGTACCGCATCGTTGCTATGCCGATGTGTTGCCCTCCTTACCTACTCCCTTCCAATGGGCCAATGCACTCACAATCCACACAAAACATGACACCATATATTACGACAATGTGACATTTCGGCGGTATCATGTGAACGCGTGGTACCTTCCCCGGTCGTGCCGATCCAATTCCGCCGAAATGCACCATGGCACTACCTCTTACTTTGCTGCCACGTCCCGTCGGTTTTATTCCATCGCTTCAATTATATAAGCCAAAGCTATTCGGTCGTGGAGGGACAGTTCTGATGCAATATTTCTTACAAAAATAAGATAGAATATTTATATCTTGTCATCAAAGTGTTGACCAGCCTAAACAAACATTTGCGCAAATAAAAGATATATTCTTCCCCTTGCCCAGTTAAAGGTCCAGCGTCAAATCGCAAGGAATTTTGTTTTCTATGTTGTAGCAGAGACAATTTATAAACTTATAATAAATTATTGCTACATTCAATAGCTTTTCCTATGTGATCGTATCATTTTATTTTCAACTTTTTTTTATTTCTCTTTAGCAAGAAGTAGTGCCATGCTGCATTTCAGGGGAATTGGGCCAGCATGACCTGGGAGGTAACTCTCGCTCACACAATACCATCTTCAGTGTCGTGTTTTGTGCGGTTTGTGAGTATCCGGTGGCCCATTGGGGGGGGGAGGGCAACGTAATGGAATAGGCAGTATGTGTATGTTCATGGGCGTCGATAGTCGTAAAAACGTTCCGATTTCTCGTCTGCTCCCCGATTCTATAAAAAAAAATTGATTTCAATAACAAGCACTGACGAAAAATATCTAAAATCGGATTTATACTGCATTGTACTGTATCACTTTTTTACCAAATTCTCCGTCCCGGGTAGTATGGAAGTGCCTGTTATGTTCGGAGCACACGGACAACAAAGACAACAACAAAACTACTTTTATAAAATAAAAATCTAAAACGTATTCTATTCTATTGTACACAACGTACAACAGCTACAGATTTATTGTTTTGCAAATTGCGCAGTTGCAATCCACCTCACTGATCTAGAAGTACGCAATATCAGCACATATTTACGCCATAGCCAAGCGCCAAGCGTAAACTGTGAATAATAAGATAAATAAAACGACTGCGTCTTAGTCCTGACGTCTGCGGTTAACTCCTTAAGGACGAACAGAATTCTGAAATGGAAAATGCGTAGTAGACGTAAAAAAATAAATAACGAGGTACTCCTCATATATTTTAATTCTGCTCGCATTAAATTGTTTCGAAAACTCAAAACAATCAAAGAGGGTTTGGCTGTATTGATATTTATCAAGTGAGAATATCCGCTGTGTGCTTATTATGACAGTTTGTAGTTAACAGAACGTCTGGCGGTAAAACTAGTATTGGCACGTCAGTACAAGCGGCGAATTCATTCGGGAGTCCGACACACTTCATCGGTTCTCTTCCTAGTCCGTCGGCCTCGGGAACCAATAGAAAAAACTGCGCAAGACAACAAAATGTCCACAGGTTTGTTTTTACATTTAAGCATATATTGTAAAATTTTTTAGTATCGGCCAGAGATAGAAGTGACAATTGTCAATTTTTGTCCCTTATGTGTAAAAAGACGAGAAGATAAACGAACGAACTGTTTTTAGAACAATAAGAGTACAAAAAAACGATAACAATGACAATTTTGCGTTTGATAACCCGATCGATAACATAACACAAGACACTGTCAAAATTATGTAACCAAACGTGTTGATTATCGAAATAACAACTGACTGTCTGCCTGGTATTTTTGTCACTAGTACCACCAGAGCATACCTTAAAATGTGCGACGAAACATGAAAGATATTTTAAGTACCTACGTGTACTTCTTTTATTCTTTTTTCTTTAAAATTAGTAAGAGGTATTACCACCATACTGCTTTGCAGCCAAATTGAACTCACAAGACCAGAGTACATCCCTGGTCAGGTCAGCTCAATTCGGTCCTCTCGCTCACTTAATCATACAAAGTAACAAATACACTGTCACGTTTTTATTGCTCTTTGTGTAATAAAAACTCCTAACATATATAAATATAGTATCAATAACTTTATGAAATCACGAGCTACGTTTTAGAATAAGCTCATTTTTCATTCAATCAAACAAACATTAAAAATGCGAAAGTTTGTGTTGTCAAACTTTTACGTTTCAGTAAATATGACTGATCGCATTATTTTACTATTTTCTTCAGAAATATATTATTAATTTCTATGTTTATATTAAAACCGATACTTTTTTTTTTCAATTACTCTTGATTCAACATTTCTTTCACGTTCATTTTTTATATATTTTAAACCGTCGATATGCCTACTAAATATAGCCTTGCCCCACTCGCTCAAAAACGATTTATATTATATATTCAATTCAAATTAATATAAATTGAATGTATATCGGATAAAAGAAAATATACATTCAATTCAAATTACAATGAAGCATGCAAGATGGCACCTTTACGGGTCTTATCACAGTTTATTTAATTATTTAACTATACCGTTACAAAATCTGCGGTCTGTGAAGCCCTTGCCAACTTCAGCGTGCTTCGCAGACCGCAGATGGTCCTCACTAAAGAATCCTCACTAAAGAACACCGATTCCTTCCAAGGGTGATCAGTGAGGCTGTTGAAATTAAAAAAACGCCCAAGTTCCAATAGAGAAGATTTCTCTGCTTGGGACTTATGTTTATCACTACATAATCATATTAAAAACTGAACATAACACCTTAAGACTACAAAATATAATAAGTACGGTTTGCATTAATCGGAACAACTAAATAATGGTAATTCTTGGGGTACTTTTAATTATCTGTGACATCAGGACATCTGTCATCTGCCACCCGTGACCACGGTAGCTGTAAAGCTTCTGAAACGTGTGGCTAGTTAAATCATTACAATCATCATAAACCGCGATAAAATCCGCAAAAGTAGTTTTATCATAATGAGTAACATTCGCGTAAACTTAAAACATCAATTCAAATTCGTCAGTTACCGTGCAGTATGAGAAACACAACATTTCATATATACAATATTAGCAGAATAAAAGGAAAACCAGATCACTTTCGTAATCTGCCCTAATCGTTGCTTGTGCTCTCCTGGGAGAATGTGAAATTTTATGACGCCCAAGTCGTGTCCCTGGTCTTTACGAGCCATCTTAATGACTGGAGATCCTATATCCCCCCCTCCTTCCCCACCTTTCCCCGCCAGTACCTAAACCAACACTCGTCATGGGGCACGTTTATAGGTCCCGCTAAACGCTTTTATATT
>JAFELO010000953.1:433742-473816 GCA_017140195.1 Eumaeus atala | reverse complement strand
TTTATTAAAATAGATCAAATATCAGTGCAATATCAATAGGATAGAATTTCCACGACAAAAACCTCTGGTGGACAACGGGCTGACCGGAGTATAACAACTGTTCTGGTCTGATTATAAATTGACGAACTTGTATTTGCGGCCGCTTGTATACATTTCGTTTGAAACTAATTACACATTGAGCTTGTAATTATGATTATGTTAGGATCGTGATGTGAGGCACTCCGTTCTTTCTGCCTTCCCCATTAGAGAGCCGGAAGAATGTGAAGATGTGTTGTTGTTAGTATTTCCAGTGGTATAATAAGTAATAACGGCAATAAAAAAAACATCGTCTGTAAAATTGCAACTGTCTGGCTATCTCTGTTCACGAGGTGCATCTCATGACGGACTGACAGACTCCGGAGTTTTAGTAATTCACAGTCCCGTTTTAACCCTTTGGGCACCGAGCCCTAATAAAACGGGAAACATAAAAGTACCTCATTTTATGTTCCGTAATAGGAGAACCCACCCGTGAACAAGGCTTGTAAAACTACCGAACCGCCGGGGAATAATGTAAGAAGTTTATATTATTAAAGTGAAACAAATGAAGAGCGTCCCTGAGATGATAATTATATTTTTATAATAATATTCTATTATTATTATATTTAATTTGACATTATTGTTCCCCTCTAGATGACTATTTTATTATGATATTGCAATATAATTATGTATTAAATGTTTAATTAGGAAACTGTATCTGAGCTACCTCGTTACTGCTATGAAAATATTGAATGTGTCTTATATCCTAACTCGTTGTTAGTTAAAAGTGCTAGTGACTACATATTGTAGAACCCTACGCCTATTGTTCCGCTTTTATAGAAAATAAGTACTTGATTGATTGATTGGGCGATTGATCAATGCCATAGTTTACGCGTATGTCTGTTATTCTTTCACGCAATGCTACCAAAAGGATTTAACTTAACTTTTTATTCCGAATGAATGAACAGAAAAACTGAATGGTTGCCTTGTAGTACATTTCACACAGGTGACAAGGACAAGGCTAGTAATATTATAAAATTTAAAGTGAGTTTGTTTTTTAAAATCTGACGCCTAAACAGCTCAACAAATTTACATGAACTAAATTATTAAATTACAATGATAGATATTGATGTCTTAATTTTACGCAAATGTTACTCATTACAATCAAAAACTACTTTTAGGGATTTTATTACGTATCACATGTGGGCACGGGTAGACTGAAAGTCAAAATGGTTACTGTAAAGCCTCTGAAACGTCGTTCTACTTAAATAATTAAATAAACCGCGATAAAATCGTTAAAAGTAGTTTTATTTTAACAATGATAGATGTCACACTATTCAGCCGAGTACCATAAAATTATATATAATATATAAAGTATATTTATTTTTATGACTCCATTTTGTTTTCAATATAGGGGGAAAAGCAGTTGGAGCCACTTGATGACCACCGACTCCTTTTTTTCCTCCCCTTTATTTGGCAACTGGTTCATCGCAAAACCCACGCAACGTGACAGCGTCAGGTGTCACTTTATCCTCCTCCCCGGTAGTTTCGGTCGCATTCAGCTGTAACGTAGCACGCGCTATCTAATTTTTGTGGCAGATGCAGTCCTAGAGGTGAACATTGGATACACTTTAACACTACAAAGACGACAGAGGTCTTTTGACCCATTTTGTTGTTCAGCTATATATAATTTCTAAAGTATATATATGTTTTAATATATGTATATATGTTTTATTCTCTCGCGACTTTTATTAAAATAGATCAAATATCACTGCAATAATGATTTTGTTATTATTGAGTCATATTCAATCGTATAATCACAGTGTTTACCTGCAAAGGCGGCATTCGGTCCTTTAACCCATGCGACATTCTTGCAATAAACCTCTAGTCGTCCGTCTCAGCCCACTGAATACGAATTCCAATTTTGGGAATATGCAATAGGGCACCCAACCCCACCACTGGTTTGAATTAGGGATGATGTAGAATACGCCCGTATACGTAGCGGAATAGGTACAGATTGGTCCCTACTGCTTCGCTTTTCGGCTTCGTACTGAAACATGACTGTATTGCAGAAGGAGGTTATGGCGAGGCCCCATTACATTCCAGAATCGCAGAAATGATACTGGAAAGTGAAAGGTCTACCGTTAACTCCAGAGCTGGATCGCGGTTCTGTGTAGCCCATTTAGTGCACGCCTTGAGAGTGTGGCAACCCGGTTCTGACCTCTTCCTGAGTGACTCAACACAGGTAGTCACTAAAGCATCCAAGCCCCGTGAGTGTCCGTGTTATGCGAAATATGAGTGGTTACCGCTAGCGCAGTACCCGCTGCTCCTAGATGAGGAAGGCGTGTTGTCCGTATCGGTACTGGATCAGGTTCTTGCCCAATCAACCATTTTTTTTATTGTCACTAGAGAGTATGTTTGTGCCCCCAAATAGAGTCATCCTTGGGGGGTATGTGAGAGTCGAAAGTCGAGAGGCTCTCCCTACTCACTGAACCCTAGCGGCGTTCCTCCTCATCCGCCATTGGAGAGCCACGGCGATATACGTCCGCGGCAACCTACGCATTAACGTGTGCTGCCCCTGCCGAAATATCCTTACCTTACATTCATTGTGAATACAGTACCTCTTATTACATACTTTAAGATATTATTTTAAATGTGTAGTATTTAATAACCCTAAGCTATTTTCCCCGTCATCCTAGTATCAAATAACCACAATAAAGTTATGTATTGTTCTTAAACGACGCTTGCGAAACTGCAGACAGAAATCAACTACGTATATAAATCGAAGGTTGCTCGACTAATAGAAATCATTGCTAATAAAACAGCGGCATTACGATCAGTTGGGGGAACATCAATCGCTCCCACTACTTAAGTGGGGATTTGCAGTAGATAAGGCGTTTATTGAAAACCTTTTAGTTTTCAACTCGCTTTGCGCGCTACGAAACCCATTTATTCGCTGGCAGTTTAGACTTCGATGGACAAAGATTTTTATCCAGCGAGAAGTACTTAAGCAGATCCGGCACGATCGAAGAGTTACCTCTCACTTACATAATATAGCCGGGAAGTGAAATATGCTACTGAATTTCGTGCGTACAACTCGCTTTACGCGCTGCTCATTCGCAGCATCCTGGACGTTTAGGATTCGCTGGATAACGATTTCCTTGTTCTAGCGAAAGGTAACTAAGCAACCTAAATATAAGCTCGGCACGATCGTGGAGGTACATCTCGCTCACATAACACAGTCGGGTAGTGAGATATGCTATTGAGCTGTGTGAAATGATGTGTGGATGGGAATACATCTGCATAGCAATTGTGTGAATGGCTGTGGATTTTTGTAGTCATAAAAAGGTTAAAAATTGTCCATAAATCATAATCCAGCGAATGTAGATAGGAACTAGGGGAATGGTGGTCTTTGCTCTGATCAAGTCCGGAACGTTCGTTTTAGCCAAGATTTGGTGAATCGATCTTTATGATCTGGCCTCGAGTCTAACTGTGTCACGAGCTGGAGGGGTTAAATAAAACTACTCTTAGCTCGAGAACATTATATTATGAAGTGTGCTGGGCTCCAAATATTGAGTTTATAGTGAAACCATTTATGGGTCGTCGTACATATATATTCAAGATAAAAGAAGGAGATCCTTATAAAGTTCAATTAAATTCTATAAAAGGTATCAACACTTCTGGGGGTGAAGGGACTGTTACAGTTTTAGCCAGTCTCTTAAATACATTTACTTAATGATGGTCATTCACAATCAACAATCTTAAATAAAATAATAGAAGAAACAAACAATTGAATCAATCCATTACCAAAAAACTACTTTTACTGATTTTGTCGCGGTTTATTTATTTCCTTATCTAGCCCGACGTTTCAGAAGGTTTACAGCAACCACGGTCACGGGTGGACTGAGATGACAGATGTTCTGATGTACCAAGTTTTTCAAAGTACCCGCAGAATTATAATTTTAGTGGTTCCGATTAACGAAAACAGTACTTGTTACATCTAACTGTCTTGAGGTGTTTTGTTTACTTTTTAATTTGATTATTTTCACCCTATTCAAACGAACATAATAGTGATACGGTTTATTAAATTAATAGCCATACAGACCATGTAAATACTACTATTAAAATGCACACATAAGAGAATTAAGACATTTTAACATTAATAAAGATTTTTCTAAACATAAGATATGAAACATGGCGTAGACAAGAAATCATGGACTCACCCTTTTATATTAAGTTAATGAATAGTCCGTGGTATTCTGTCACGGAAATAAAGGTTCCCGGGCGCAAGAGAAAAAACTATTTAATTATCATATTTCAAGAAATTATTCCGTCCTCCTCGCCGGAAAAAAGTCAAATAGCGACATTTGTTTGACACCGAGCGCACCTTTTGTCTGGCGGTCCAGGAAGACAGATATACTGTTTATAGAATGTTTAAGTAGCAAAAATGTAATTGCTGCAAGTGGAAGGACTGTACTTGGTTATTGCACAAGGTGTTACTAAAGAGCTTAACTACCATCACTAAAGCGGTATTGTGATACACTTGTGCCGATGTTTTAATAACTTTTTCACAGAAATATGACCCGGTCACTTGCTCCATTGCTAACACCCCATCAAACCACCAAATAGTCGAATAATACCCAAGTTGCACTGTGTCGACCGATTGGGAAGCTTTTTTCGAGCTTTGGGTACAGAAACGGTAATTTTTTTTTTTGTTGAAATATTGGCCAATTGTAAAAGAATTCTCATCAGTAAGCACAATTTGTCTGTAACCTCCCCTTGCGTACCGCGTCAGTAGTTGTTTCAATTTTACCGCCCTATTCAACTTTAATTTATGACTTTAGAAAAGACCGGTGCGTTTCTTATCCTAATTCTTCTTATCAAGTCCTAAGTCATCTCTTAAAATACGTACATGGTCTAGTGTTGCGACAGGATTTCTTCGAATTCCATCCCCAACCGCTTTTACCACCTTTTTTTGTATGAACGTGGACGGCCCGATATTTCTCTGTTACAAACAGAAGTCACACTGTATCTATTAGCAGCCCGGTACACAAACATTTGACTAATACCAAGTATATGGTGACTTTAAAAATTGCATTTGGCTCCATACCTATTTTATGAAATGCAATCACAACGATTTTTATCCATTTTTTTTTTTTTTGTTGACGCGGGGAAACGCATTTACGCGCCTTCACCGACCTTGAGTTTGGTCCAGTGGTGTGTGGACTCGCGGCACATGATAGTGCCGAATACCCACAAAAACCACCGCGACTGCCATCAGTGCCGCCCTTAGTTAGGTGCCCCGAAACTACAAACATCATGGCACCTCGACGGCTAGTCAGCCCCATAGGGGACCAACGCCACCTCCACAGGTGAGTTTGTCCAGCACTACAGGACAACCCCACCGAATTTGGGACAGTTCAATGGAGTGAGGTTCCTATCCTCGCCCCTTACCCCGTGCGCAAAAGCGCCACTTCCTGTTGCTCTTAGGTCCCCTTCTTCTTATAAGAGGGGTACCGAGATCGATTTCTCCTCTTGATGATCTTTAAGCCCATTCTTCTTATAAGAGGGGTGCAAAGATCCCCCTCGGTTCAATTGGCTTCGCCTGGGTTCACCCCCAGGCTACTGATCCCCACGGCCACGACAAGGCTTGAATCATGGTAGGGATTCTGATCCCTTTATCACCTCAATCCATATTAATATCGCAAAATATTGTACCATTTATTACCGCCTAATCCTGGATGTAGGCCTTTTTCAATGAACGCAAATACGAGTAGCAGGAGATGGCTCCTACCACTCGTATCCATAATCCGTAAATTTAATCAAACAATATTCATTTTACAGTGTATATAAAAAAATAATGGTACACGGTCCAGCACTTTATTAATTAGTTTTGTCACTTTTTTTACATGACAAGGTAGTAAAATAGTCTTATTTTACAATTCTAATCCATTTGGAATTTGAAATTACAAACAGAATAAATATTGAGCTTATCAATTTGATATTGAAATTGAAATACTATCTAATAATAAATTTCGCAGTTATGTAATATTTCACTATATTGTATTTCCAGGTTTTTTTTTTTATCTTTTTCTCTCCCGGCAAAAACCATAATGGTCACCCACTCTCGTGCAAAAGAAACAGCGTAACAGCGTGCCGTTCGGTGACAGAAATACGGGGAGCCTGATGGCATTCTTTCGCCAGCGGGATCTTGAGCAAGCAGTTCTCATTGCAGCACACATTCATATTTGATGCCTTAGGTTTACGCGAATATTACTCATTACAATGAAATTATGTTTGTACACAGGCGAACAGTCCACCCGTGACCATGGTTGCTGTAAAGCTTCTTAAACGTCGGGATAGTTCAATAATAAAGTAAACCGCGAATATCCGTGAAGGTGGTCATTGTAACATGTTACATTTGTTAGAAGTACTGTATTATTTGTTTGTAAGTTAATTGCATGGGTACGCACCACACGCCGCAAAGCGGTACATATGCTGTCACGTTTCCTGAGGTTTGTGAGTTTACGTTGGCACAGTTGGAAATGGAAAGGCATTGTAGTTGCCTTCCCACTTCCAACTGTGCAAGGATGTATATCTGTTGGCGTTGGTTGTCCCCAAAAGACTCCTCATTTACCCTTAATGTGAGCTGACATAATACAGCGAAGAAACGAAGATGAGCAGTTATTTTTTTTTCGGGTTCCATAACAAAAGGTTAAAAAACAACCCTTCAACTAAGACTTTTATGTCATTGTCACCAGACGATATCTGGAGAGTTCAAATTTCCACATTACAACAAATACTAAAAAGCAGAATAAAATAATTATTTATGGGTGCCATAAAAGAGACGATTTATTTAGAGTTTGTACGGAGTGCACTCGCACTTGGCCCGTTTTTATAGTCTCGGATCTGGAATAGACCTGAATGAAATCATGATTTCTCCTTTGACCCTCAATAGTTTTTTTAATGTAGTGCGACGCGCGACCACAGCTCTTTTAAGACTACGTCACCACAAAGGGCCATACAGTAATATACGAAAGCCTCGTAACATAAATAAATGATGATTGTTGTCTGCTATAACTGCTCGCATGCCCCTCTGCCATGAAAAATAAATACCAACTTCCGCAGGCTGGTCATATTACATATTAGTTACATTCACATCATTAATTAATTAAATATTCATTTACGATCTATTCATCGTTTATAATTGATTCATATATAAATGCGAATACAAATTATGAATGATGAGCAAAATAGTTTTCCCTATTGTCATCTATTATCTATATTAATCATCCATTTGTGACATAAACAATACTGATTGGTAATAATAGTCAACATTATAAAGCTTTTTTTATTTATTTTCTAGTACTCCATCCCGGCTTCGCACGGATAACTCACATAATATGGCAAAAATTAATTGATCCAAACATTTAATAGTTGTGAATTATAATAATGGCGGCGTCATATGACTGACTCGCTGTAGCTTGTCCGGGATGGATGCAAGTAGCAGGAGATCGGCCGTCTAAGCGTTCATTGAAAGAGGCCTATGTCCGGCAGTGGACCGATAAGGGCTGATAATGGTGATGACGATAATGACTGACGCGTAAAGATAAAAAGATTGCTGCTATTTTCTTGAAAAATATCACGTTGAATATATATCATCCACATGAGGCTTATATTATTGTTTTAATTGTGTAAACTCTAAAGTAACCAACACACGTTGAATATATATCATCCACATGAGGCTTATATTATTGTTTTAATTGTGTAAACTCTAAAGTAACCAACACACGTTGCTTGGTCCGCATATTTTTAAGAACACAATGCGTGTTGACGAAGGCCACCACTCACACTCGATAGTTTTCTTCAATTCCATTACACTTATCCTAAATAAATGTTACGCGAAAAGGAGTGTACATTTTATTTATAGTACCCGTTTTAACATAAGTTTTGTTGTATTTAGTGTAGTAAACATACAAAAATGTGTTGTGTTTTTAGTTTTATTTAAGAGTTTTCATATTTAAAGATATGAGAAGTTATTACTTCTCACAACAAACTGTGGTGTGCTGTATTATAGCGGAGTAAAGGCGGCACAACCGGGGAGGTAGCTCTTGCTCACATGATGACATGTAGTGACAGCTATGCCTACGCGTTTCGTACGTAACCGGTGGGTGACTGGAGCGAGAGATGGCATTAAAAGGCTCCGGCTACTCGTTTGTCCCTTATACTAAAAAAAATACACTGTGATAATGTGGATGTACCTTTAATATATTGATACTACAATTATTATTTTTGATACCTCAATTACTATTTTTTGTCAGAATAAGTAATTTCATTAAAATTTATATTTTATATACCTAATGTTCTGTTTTGTACCACATAATTGTGTCTATTTATACTAATTGAAAGAGACCTATGTCCAGTGGTGGACAGATAAGGGCTGATAATGATGATACGGAATGAATATATTTCTTTGTTTGTTTGGGCGCGCTCTCAGGAACTACTGGCCCTAATTACTAATTAAAAAAAATATATTTGTGTTGAATAGACCATTTATCGAAGAAGGGTTATAAGCCATGACCGCTTAGGTCGTACTTGAAGAACTGCAGTTAGTGCAGTACTTAACATGAATGTTGTTGATAGTGTATGAATGAATATTACTTACTAAACAAATTGGTAGGATTTTCACGTTTATTCCCTGTGCAAAAAAAATTTTTTTTTCGAGTTATCTTAATAAAATAATTTATTGATATTTCAGGAATTATGTTTAAAATACATTAAAAGCTTGGCCTAGTGAACATTACACGATACAATGACAACAAATTCAATTCATGACCGAACATCGTCTGTCGGGACAGCAGGACAGGGAATTGTTGACAGTTGTCAATAATTTCTGCAGCGATAATAGGATTTACTTTCATACTGTTTTCTTACCTTTGGTTATATTATCGAAGTTTTAATAATAACCTTTAACGTTTTAGTAGAATTGTAATGATTAATATTTTTTAAAATCAGTCCCGTAGTTTCAGAGCCAAGTCAATGCAAACAGACGGACTATGTTATATTTCCTCTTTATAATATTAGTATATTAAACATCCTTAGCATGTCTTCAACAAAATGATCAATTCTTTGAAGTCGCTCCCCTTTAATAACTTTTATTTAATTTGAAAAATACAGCCCGAATATTCTTCTATGAGAAATCCATTGAGTTGATTGCTTAGAAATGTTTCTCCCAGTAAGCAATTTCACTAATCCCATTGCTGGAAGCAATTGAAAGCCATGGGGGCCCCCAGTTATTTCGAGGTAACAAGTTCAAAAGATTGGAAGGCTCTTTACTTGATTTTTGTGGAATAAATAGCCTTGTCTTAAAGATATGTTTTGTACATCGGCAGCTTTTTCAGCTTTCATACGTCTGCTGGAATGATGCTATATTTCACAACTTCTTACTTTCCTTACAGAGCATGCCTAATGAAAACGCAATGTACACATAAAAAATATAATTGTAATAAGAAACACATCTCGACGCTCGTATACAAACCGGTCTGATTTCCTACCATTCATTTTAGGTGCACACATTGATAACTGACCTGGGTGATTGATTATCAATGACTCGATGAATCCACTATAACTATTCACTCGTTCACTCAAATATCCATTACAATGTTGTTTATACCCATTTTGTAGAGCAAACATTCTATAAGTAGTGATATAGTTTGTTAAGGCGATGACAGCTCCTCTGCGTAGTATCTGCTTGGCTAAATTGTGATAGTCATATATTATAAAGGCTTCTAGTAATGTGGGCCAGAAATCCTTAATTGTTAATTCCTCCCTGTGCAATAAATAGTAAAACTTATTTAGCTATACGAAACGTAACTCAGCTAAAATTTAGCCAATACAAACAACTTTGGGAGAAAAAAGAAACTCCACTGCTGGTCATCTTCACAGAAATCTGTGAGGGTTACGAGCATCGAGGTGGACCTCATAACCCGGGTAGGGTCGCGAGGGGACAACTATCCCCTCTGTAACGGGGCCGCAATAATTTGCGGGTTTGCCATCGTGGCTTATGGGCTCAGGGAGGGAATATAGGCCTGTTTAGGGCCTGTGTGTTGTGTGGTGTGTCGTGACTGTGGTGAGTAGTGATTGGGTGTGTCATGCGTGCGCATGTGTGGTCCTCGTCCGGATCGCAGGACACGCAGTCCCTAGTCCGCTTGGTGGATCACGGGGGGGAGTTCATGCAGGTACGGTCTCCCGTCAGGTGGTCGCGCGTGCAGCGGGGCCAGGTCGCGTAGATGAAAAAAGGAAAATGTGTGCTCGCACCTTGTCACTTGTCTCAGTAATACTATAGGGAACCTATCTCTCTCTCTATCCCTCTCTCTCTCTCCCTCTATCTCTCCATTCAACATTCAACCCAAGTCAAACGCGGGTAAATAAGTTTTACTACAAAACGTATAAATGAGAGTTAAATTAGGTTATTTGTAATATGTTTTTGATCGGATCTTAAGCACACTGTACCGTGTACAACATTTTTATCAAAGATTACAATAATACGTCATAAAATTTAATGACACATAACTACGAAGTCCAAGCAGACAAAGTCAGTTGAAAGTCGAGAAAGATACTAAACACTTTATAACGTCTACACCGTATCAAATAAGTAAACAACGACATTGATTTATTCTTTAGTTATTTAAGTTGTATCTTTATGATCAGAAACTACAATGGAAATAGATTCCTATTAATTTTGTTTGTCCGTTAAATGATTAGATAGTAAATTGTTTTACTTCACGAGTCTATCGATACAATAAAATTTTTGTTGACAATTTAACGTTTGGATCACAAATACTAATCTGAAGTATATTTGAATCAAAAATACTATATACGGATGACTGATGGATGATGAGAAAAAAATAGGGCAAGTCTCGGGAGATAGCATCGCTGCATTCTTACAAATAAGAAAATTGAACGTTATCGCGCACGCTTAAAGCTTTCGAGCATACACATGAATATGTGTGTGAATGACATATTTGAAAACTATTGTCATAATGTTAGTGGTCATGCGCGTGAGGCGATATTGTAGTTCTCTTTGGAATAATTTGATGTAATTGGTGTAACGGCTTTTTGGTTTAATAGCCGTTGATGTCTATTCAAGTCTTACCAGGTAATATATACTTACCAGGTAATATATACTTACCAGGTAATATATACTTACCAGGCAATATATACTTACCAGGTAATATATACTTACCAGTAGTATAAACGTCTTTACAGTCATGTCAATGACCAGAACGTACGATGGTGAAACAAATGTAGATAATATCGTTTTGCGGCCACCAATGTCACTGACACATATCATCATCATCATTATCAGCCCTCATCGGTCCACTGGACATAGGCCACTATCAATGGACGCCAAGACGGCCGATCTCCTGCTACTCGCATCCATCGCGCTCCAGCTACTGCATAGAGTACTCGCCTTCCCACCGAAAAACGGTCAAACAACACTTCGTTTCGAACAACACGTGGCCTCAATTACGGAGCCCTGGTGGCCCATCTGCCATTTGTTCTCCTGAGTATGTGACCAGCTTATTGTCATTTCAGCGAGCTTATTCTTTGGATGACATTGGAAACTTGAGTTAAAATTGATACAGATATATATATATAATAATACATCATTTGTTAAGTTACACATAATGTATATTAATACATCATTTGTTAAGTTAATTTAATGTTATTATGACGAATGCTAACATCAAAAGTAAACTTTAGGAACACAACTATGTGGTCGTGTGGCTCTTATTAAAAAAGAATCCAATCCAATGAACGAAACAAACTGTCGATGTGACAGAACCCTTAAAATAATCAAAACGCTAATGTAATAAACAAACTGTCGATGAGACAGAACCCTTAAAATAATCAAAACTCTAATGTAATAAACACAGATAATTCAGTTACCACGGCCGTCGTCGTAAAACAAAAGTAATTAAACAGTTGATTACACGATAAGGCTTTTAAGAGACAATAACCGATAAAAAAGTTCGTCGACAGCTCAATTTGGCATATTAACTTAATTTTATTAAATAAACTTCTTTTTGTTGCTTTCGTAAAATCGAAGCGGATTCGGTCTGCTGAGACCGGTGCGATACCTCCCGTTGACACATTACTGTCGCAACTTGTACTAGTAAGAACCAGAATTATATTCATGACGCTCTCTCTTGTCTCTAGGTCTAATTACAGGCCCATTGGGGCGGGGGAGGGAGGAGGGCAACGCATCGGCATAGTAATGATGTGGATGTTCATGGGCGTCAGTAGTCGTAAACAGTTGGTCGTTATAGAATAGGGGGGCAAACCCCCTATTCTATTAAAAAAAGAAGTCAGGAGGATGGCGGTGTTGCATCCCCGTGCCACGGGTCGTGCCGTCCCATCGGAATAGAAGAATGGGGGACCAGGGAGTGCACTTGTGCTTGCGCACACACCTGCGCACTATAATGTGTCCGGCGCAAACTTGCATCTAAAGAAATGTTCGCCGTGGCGAAAATTCGCTAGGACTACATTATTATTATAATTATTATTATTTGGAATGATATATACACCGGATAGTATCGCCGTGTGGATATTGTTTGGAGTAGTTGGCACAGATTACATGTATATGGTCGTGTCCAATTCTGCTGCATTGTAGCTTTTGCCCAATTTCATGTTCTCGATCACCGTAAAATAATCTTTTCCTTGACAAAGTACCTAAAGATGGACAAGAAAGTTATCCTGTAGTGGTACAAAGCCATAAAAAAGTATGAGAAGTTATTGACTCATTCTGATTAAAACATAGTGTATTTTTAATGATGTCGTTTTTATTACAGCGCAGCAACGTCATTCAACTCAAGCGCATTGTGTTAGTTCAATTTTTAAATACAGAGTTATAATTTTTATAAAATATAATTCAATAAGGCACTTACAAAAATACCAAGATACACATGCAGCGTATCAAAGCCTTCCGTGTAAACCCAACTTAAAATCATGCACACAACCTTGACTACAAAAAATGTGTTTAAATTGTAAACTCCTTTCAAACCATGTGCGTAAGGTTGATTTTGCAAAAAGGACGTTTCTGTACAATTATGGATGCTTTGGAATGATAGTTGAGTATGAATATGAAATATTGTTTTTGTAAATCATTGAACTTAGCCTGTGAAATCAGTTTCTAAATGTTTTATACTCAAGAAAGTGGTACAAACTTGCATTCTGCAAACTAGGTTCAAATTAAAAATAATAAACCATAAATAAAACCCGTCGTCGGTGGGGCCGGGATAATCCCCGAGATGCGGCCGCTAAATCAACGGGGACGGGATAAGGAGACGTTTTTCACAATTTTCCTCGAGGAAAACTGGGTCGTTGTAAATTTTGTTATATAACAATTTGTCACCTGTTGGAAACGAGCTCAATGGCAGAAACCCGCCTATTTTATTAGTTCATATGTGACAAGATGGTTCTAACGTGGAGCCCGCTTTTAAGAATACGAAACCACTTGAGGATCTTCAAAATAGGAGCTCTCAACTTTTATCTCAACGGCCAGCAAAGCAACTGGGAAACTGCAGGGGTTACAGCTGTTTGTAGCTGTTTGTTGGCGTCGGTAATCACTTGTCTTTTGGTAAACCTATTAATAGCTTAGCTGGAAATCTCACACGCAAATCTCTAAAAACCATGCAACAGAGGCACAACCTCTGTTATTGCGGATGTCTGTAAGCGTTGGTGATCTCTTGCTCACAATTGGTCCAACTGCTCGTTTGCCTCCTATACTATAAAAAACTCGAATAGTCAGTACAAAACAGAGTCTGGTCTGTAATTACATGATGAAGCTGTAAATACGAAACATACAAATATAGAAACATACTCAATAGAAATCCATCCGAAAGCTCTTACATGTACAATCAACAATAAAACGCGTTTCACAAATCCGATTTTCAATGGAAATAATTTCATTAGTTTTATTAATTTCATTATCGTACTGTATCCTACCGCGTTTAGGAAAACGAAGTGTTGGTCGATCGTTCACCAGGTGATTTCGTTCATTGAAAGAGGTGCCTATACCTAGCAGTGGACCCATAAGGGCTGATAATGGTGATGACGATGAAGAGGTGTTGCCATGCTCTCTAGCTTTTACCATGATTTAAGCATTGTCGTGGCGGTGGGGTTCAGTAGACTGGGGTGATCCGAGACATCTTGGCCGAAGCTAATTAAACCTAGGTGGGAGCTGCTTTGTGTTCGCCTCTTATAAGAAGAGGGGACTAAAGAACAGGAGGAGCAGAAGCTATTTGTACCCCTCTTATAAAAGAGGGGACAAAAGAGTGAAAAGGAAATGAGGCGGCGCTATTGCGCACGCGGCAAGCTGCGAGAAGGGAACCTCACCTATTGCACTCTCCCAAAGTAGATGGGGTTGTCCTGGAGTACGGGACAACCCCATCTGTTGAGGTGGAGTCGGTCCCTTTGAGAGATGACTAGCCGTCGAGGTGCCCTGATGATATATAGTACCGGGGCACCTCACCAAAGGCGGTACTGCTGGCACTCGCGGTGGTTCTTGTGGGCACTATAATGTGTCGGTGGCCCACACACCACTAAACCCCACCCAGGGCCAGTGAAGGAGTATAAATTCGTTTCCCGCTTCAACAATGGAGGGTATTACCGGAGAGGCACCTGTAGCATATTTCCATCTTAATCTTCATGATAGCTATGCTGTCGTGGTTCGTGTGTGAGCTTCCAATAGCCTATTGACATTATTGTAGAGGAAGTAAAAGGTAAGGCGCCTGCACTGGGCGTTGATATTCGCTAAATGGCTCTGACTACTCCTTTGACTTTAAGCTACTTAATAAAAGTCATTCAATATTTACCTATTCCAGTTTTATTTGCTTGACGGTTAGTTTGTAAAGCGAATTATAATATACATTTCTATGTCAAATATTTTGTATATATGGGCGGTCCATTCGAATGGAGGTGGATAAGAGGGCAACGCAGATGCGTTTCACTCTTATGGGCATGCATGACAACTATAATGCGGATATCTATGTGCGTCGGTAGTCATCAGAAAGATATTTTTCCACCTATACAATAAAAAATATTAACTTTGACGCTGATTGTACATAACATTATTTGATATCAAACCAACGCACTCTATTATTTGGTACATCGCCAAAATTCAAACCACACTAACCTAGTTTGCCTTAATAGCACATTATAACGAGAATCTCATAACACAATCAGCATTGTATCATCCTTTACCGCTCATCACCATTACGCGGTATTACTGGCCACACCCGGTACCAATATTAGCCAGCAGTGTACAGCAAATTGTATCATTAACGCTTATACCCACGGTTCTGAGTCGTCCAGTTAACTCGCATCTGCTTAATTCTACAAATAGAATCGATAACTAATTTTAAGCGAGACTGTGAGTGGTACTCATTATGAGATATTACCAAGATTGGGGATTTTGATGAACGTAAATACGTCGAGAAAAGGATTGAGATAGCCACTCGACTTTATATGGCGCTGTCTCTTTCGCCAGTTTTTGTACGTTGTTTATAAAAGGTGCGACACTGCTGCATTGTATGCATAGCCCTACCGCTCACATGATATCGGCGCAAAGTGACAGCTACGCACTCGCGGCTTATACGGTTTGTGAGTAGCCGGTGGCGTATTGGGAGGAGGTAAAAAGGAAGACAACGCATCCGCATAGTTCTGCTGATGTTCATTGACTTCGATAGTCGTAGAAAAGCTTCGATTACTCGATTATCCCCCTGTACAATGAAAAAATAAACCATGAGCCCTGGGTGTAGTGGGCTTGTCAATCACCAAGTTTTGGTACTTGTCAAGAGTAGCACCGTCTTTTAAATACTTTAATCGGACATTTTCATCCCTTTTAATCCCTACTAATATAATTGTGAATGTAAGTCTGTTTTTTACGCCTTCACGCCAAAACTACTGAACTGATTATCATGAAACTTTACACATATTGGAACTTGTATTAGAAAATAAATTGGATACTCGTAATAAGGACGCACCGGAAGGTAGGAAAAAATTTGCCTTAATTTGACGTAAACTTCAGCTTATAATTTCTCGCGTTCCCGAGAGAAAGGTCTAGCCTGCCATACGATGTACAGGCAGACTGACGGACCAAAACGTGATACTATAATCGTTTCGTTCTTTCATTTCGAGGTGAAGAATACTAAAAACGTATTTTTATTTTCACTTATTGACTATTCTCCTGTTGTAAGCGGGCGAGGTTCTGCTAGTATTTAGTATTCACAAAATAAAATCTTATCGACGTTTTCCTGTCGTTTTCCTCGTATTTCCTTGTTTACCGAGACGCAGCACACACCATGCACCGTTACAAATGGCTGCGATCACGGCATGCGAGAATTGGGTTAAGGACATTGAATAGTAATAACATCAGCGGTAGAGGTTGCGTCGTTGTTGCACTGTAGGGGAATATGGCCGGCGCAGCCAGGTGTTTCCCGCTCATATTTTTGAAATTTACGTACGTATTTACAATATATTTTTCAAAGTATCACCGACCCATAGGTAGGGGTGAAGGAGGGCAACCATGTATTAACTTTGGCTGTGCTGTTGTGCATGAAGCAAAGATCCAGTGGTTGATGCATCACAGCCAACTTGGGCTGGCAGGATCGAACTGCAACTTTTAAAATTTTTTTATAGTATAGGGGTACAAGCGAGCAATCGGAGCCTTTCAACGACCCATTAACATCAACATAATTATGCCGATGCGTTGCCCTCCTTTTCAACCCCCCCCCAATGGGCCACCGGCTTCTCACAAACCGCACGAAACGCGACACCGTGGGTATCACATTACGACGGTATCGAGTGAGCTAGAGGGACCTCCCCGGCCGTGCCGGCCCAATTCCGTTGGCCATGGCACTACCTCTTACATAAAACTGAATTGCACGAACTGTATCATTTCAATTAATCATTTGTCGCGCTGGCCCCTGTAATATCTGCAACGCAGCAAGTCAAGAAGTGACATAACCTTTAATCCGCAAACCATAGTAATTACCAGCACATTAATTTTTTACTACGAACCTCTTAAAATATTTTCGTATTGTAGGGACCCTTTATTATAACCGAATTAATAATACCATTTGGGAAATATACATTGTTACGAGTCACGCAAGACGGCTGAGCGCGTTCGCCAATGCAATGGTGGGTTCCGTAATTTGGATTATAAGTATGAGCCATATTCATTCCGGGTACAATAGCCCAGCGATGATACAAAACGATCATATTTTTGAAAACTTTTAGCCGTAATATAATGCTGCGATTTATACAATCCGACAACTACATATCTATAAATGTAATAAAAGGAACTTGAAAAAATACTTTATGACATATATTTCACATAATACCGCCTTAGTGTGAATAAAAGTGACATCTTCAGTGTCGCCTTATCATGCGGCTTATGAGTAGCCGGAGGCTCATTGGGGAGGGGGAGAGGGCAACGTATTGGCATAGTAATTATGTGGATGTTCACGGGTGTCGGTAGTCATAAAAAGACTTCGATTGCTCGTTTGTCCCCTATTCTATAAAAACCACTATTATTATAACTTTTATTTTTCATTACATTGATATGAATGAGATTCAAAAAGAATATGCTTGTAATAGTGAGACTCCTATTAACTGCCAATTTTAAGATAAATTCATTATTTTATTAAATTCCCTGATCTGTTAAAACTTAGAAAATATTATGCCTACATATGCCAAATTTCTTAAATTCAGCTTGCATTATTATTTTTCAAAATTTTTGTCACAGGAATATCTAATCCAAGGTGATTTTTTGAATTTGCTAGTTTTCTCGTACAAACTGCTTCATTCACCGTATCAACTCATTTCAGGTGTCTACTTCTTGAAGTTTCGTGAGTGTACTTAAACAGTTTGATTAAAAAAATAAATGTACGTCTATTCAATATACGGGTTTGGTGCTTTAGTAAAAAGCCAAGTCAAATGTACACCTTAAATAAGAAGGACAGGAATCACTAGAATACCTTGCTAGTTCAAATTATTAAATTTGTGCATTTTAAATTTTATTTTTCACGTGGTTTACTACTTATTTTTTGAACCCTAAAAACGCAGGTTCTGCTTATCAACGTTGGATATGAGTAACCATTATAGTTTTTATTACGTTCAGCGCAATGCACCATTATATACGTGGGGCTTTTGGCTGGATATAGTATTTTATCTGGTTATTAAACGCATACATACATTTATGTGTGTATGTATAATTCTCAACCATCCATTGGTAGACAGACATCGTTTTTTGTTGTGCCCAACACTTAAGTCCTGGATTAGAGATATGCTTGGGGACAGGTGAGAAATTGGAGATGTTTGATGGCTACCGACACCCATTAACATTCACAAAGTTATTGACTGTGCAGATTTGCTCCTTCACTCTATCCCTTCAATGGGCCACCAGTTACATATATATATACATACATATACCGCAAGAAATGCTATCTCATAACCATCAATGTTGTATTTATGTACCTCTGCAGTTGCGCTAGCCTGGTTCATTGCAGAATGCTTCTAGATCACATTAAAATCAACACAGCAATTCGTGTATTATTAATTTCACCTATAAAATACCCTCTATATGTTTGACTGTGCACTTGTGACGTCATCGGAACTTCAGGAACATTGCGCTAAGACGTATTCTGGCGTGAAGGCAAACGCGGGAGGTGGAATGGAAACGGAGAGGGTCCAAGAGAGTGTAAAAATGTGAAGTACCGTTCTTGTGGATGCTTTTGACGCGTCATTCACGAACTTTCTCAACATTCGTATTGTGAGAAGCAGAAACCTTCGACGGTACTTTGAGTTGTTTATCTGACGCCGACGAGATATTTAACTTTATACAATTATGCCACAAAATAGGAATTAAGAAAAGTGGTTGAGATTTTCCAACTTTGTTAGAGGTTGTGCCATGCTGCATTGAAACTGAATTCAGTTGGCGTTACCACTGGCACATAGCCGCCAAGGGTTATACCGTCGCTTTTGTATTTGTTTCTGAATCTCCGCTGGCTCTTTGGACATGAGCATTTGAACAGCATAATAATTATGCTGAAGTCTAAAGGCGTCGGTGATCATGAAAATTTTAAAGTTTGTACAAAAAAAATGGAAGTTTCGCAAAAATACCTAACAGACAGGAACACCATTACCACAATCGTCTGAATGTGCCGATGTTTATGTACTTTGTGGGGACCAGACCATATCATATCAGAGACATTTAATAAAGCAGTAATACAGTATCTGATATGTCCGAACACAATATTACATTGACCGCAATATTATCGTCAATATTACCAAAAACATTCAATATTCTCTTGAACATAAGAAAATTCCGTTCATCCTCAAACGATAGTGTTAACAAAAGGGACAAGCTGCGGATGTATAAAGGGCCTTATCTCGGAATTTATACTCTTTGTTGACTGTTATTAAAGACATTTTATCCCGACCAGGACGAATGTTGATGTGGAACAAACTTATAAACATCGTGAACATTATAAAGGGTCGTAGATAAGCTCGTGTTATCTTTAAGATTTAAAGGTACGTGACAACTGGATGACTTTATTAAAACAAGAGAAAGTTATAAATGTTGATTGGAAAGAAAACTGTGTGTTACAACATGTGATTGGAGGTTAATAGAACGAATAATGACAAAGAGAAGATATATATATATTTATTAGTATATCAATGCGGACAACTCATTCCTATCTGAGGACTCTGCTACAGCTGTGGCCGTATGTACAGTACAGGTGGGTTAAAATCTGGTGATCGGCTATGCTGAGCTGCTGACACGAAAAGAAGAAGAAAATATCATACAAAACCGGGAGTGGGATAATGATTTTGTATGATATTTTCTCACAAAATCGACATCCAAGTTCATGTTCTACTATTCACATTCATATTCATAGCATCCCACTAATAGTGTAAAATATAAGTTTTTAGGTATGTTTGTTACTTTTTAACGCAAAAACTACTAAAATAATTTTTGTTTTAATTTGACACCTATGTTATACTAGCACTATGTACCTGTTTCTAATCGCGGTAAAGACATCGCTAGGGAGGTGCGTCATGCTTGTGTTCATGTGGCCTGAAAGTATTATATTGCATCTCCAATGGGCAACTGGATCACGAAGGAAGGAGAGAAATATATTTGCAAAACAATTTTAAGAATGTTTACGCTCATCCGTAGACACCAATAAACTGAGAGTGTTTTTATTTTAGTAATGTTATAAAGAGGAAACATTTGATTACTTGTTTATTTGCATTATAGGCTCTGAAACAACGAAACCGATTAGAAAAACTCTTTTACCATTAGAATTCTACATTATAACACATGAACATAGGCTGGATAACATTTTCTAAAACGTTCCAGATCATTATTATAACTTTGATGATATAATTAGAAGTGTCAAGGTATCAAAATAAATCATATAATCTGCAGATATTATTGACAACTAGCTGTCCCAGCAGACTTTGTACTGTCATAAATTGAATTATTTGTCATGTGGTAACGTGTAATTTTTACGAGGCTGATATTAAAACTTATAATATTTGTATTATAAGCTTTAACATATCTTGTGGGGTCATACCTGAATGTGTTTAAATTCTATTCATTAATGTAACAAAACGTTACTTTGTGTACAGCGAACTATATCTATGTCTATTGTTCAACATAATCAATGTATTTAATGTATATTTTTTTATTTGCACTGAATAAAGTTATTCTATATCTGTATTTTAGTAAATGACCACATTTTTTAAACATCCGTGCGAAGCCGAGATGGCCTGATGGTAAATTAAAAAAAACATCTGGCAATTAAATTTGGAATACCATATTTAGGAACTATGTTTATTACGAAACAGCGAAGCATATTATGATTTTAAACCCTCCCCCTTTCTTTCAAACCCACTCATACTCCTTTATGTCCAGTATCAACAATCGACTTCGCAAATGCCTAAGTTCATGGAGCGATAAAGTCCGATGATGATGAATGAAGGCAGTTTTGCTAAGTTTTGTTGGTGTTATCCTTTGGCCTGCTGCCAAATTAGGCTGCCCGCTGTAGTGGAAAACGAGGTCATCTGCCATGTTTTTGTTTGTCTTTCATTATGTCAAGTTTGATATAATGAAGGATGGAGGACTTACGTGTAAGGGGGCGACAATAAATTTTGCTGTTTTTCTAATGTTTCAACCATGAGTGACTTTAAGGAGGAGGTAGTGCCGTGCATATGCGACGGAATTGGACCAGCACGACCGAGGACGTACCTCTCGCTCACATAATACCGTCGTAAAGTGACATCTTCAGTGTCGCGTTTCATGCAGTTTGTGACTAGCCAGTGGTCCATTGGGGGTGCGAAATGAGTGCAACGCATCGGTTTACTAATTATATATTTCTCGTTTGCCCCCCTATTGTATAAAAAAATAATGAGTGACCATATAACTAGCGGCGCACCTTGAGTCACAATGCCCAGGACTTCATTCATGTGGAAGTGGATATTGTGTTAGTTTGTTCGTTTATCAGTATAACATCACATCTCTAGTGCCATGTGATATTGCAGCGGAATTGGTCCAGCACGAACGGGGAGATACCTCTAACCTCAAGGCGATATCAATATCGCCTTAAAGTGATACCTATGATGTCACGTTTTGTGCGGTTTGTGAGGAACCGGTGGGCCATTGGGGGAGAGGTAAAAACGCATAATTATATTGATTTTCATGGCCGCTGGTAGTCGTTGAAATGTTTCGATTGCTCGTTTGTCCCCTTATACTGTATAAAAATGTGACTTGTACAAAAATGTGCAAAATATGTTGTGTGTCACCAGTGGGCCCAGTCTGTCACTAGGATTTGGTCGCAATGGAACAGAGTTTTAGGCCATTGAGGACATATGCGCACACATGGCACGCGAAGAGTAAGGTAACAACGCAGCTGCATCGAGATAATCTGGACTGACGAGGCCGATGACAACTACCGTCTTTGTGATGTCAGGCCCCAGAAAGGCGAGAGTGAAATAACGAGAGGGCACTTAAATAATGTGTAGGGAGTCAAGAATTGTACCTTGAGGAACAGAGCCGGTGAGCAAACGTGTGCATCTCCCATGATTCGCACCGTTCACCAAGAGGTGGGTAGGAGCTTGGGTGGAGGTGGGTAAGTGATTTCTCCACCTATACTATAAAAGAATAATAATACATGCGTAACATTACATTCCCGGATCTGTAGACAAACAGGACCCCTCCAGCGACAGGTTGACCTCGGCGAAAAGGCCAGACTTCACCTCATCGGAGACTGTCCAGCTACTCTATGGCAGTCCCCACGACGACATGTCTTTGGAAGTGGACCGGGTTTCCATCCCGGCCCGACACGGCACACTACTGAAGGCGCTACAGATAGCGCCTCTTTCGTACCCCCATTCGTCGTCGGCGGAGTGAGGTCGCGTCAGCAGTCTACTCTCTCTCCCGCTCGTCGGCTTCCTTCTGGGACATGACGGTCTCGCAGAAGGAAGCCATCGTCTGATAGCACTCGTCGCTGCCGAGCATCGCGACGATGATGCTCGACTTTGACAAGTCCCCTCCGGCAATTGATGTCAGATCGTGATGCAGCGCCGCTCATCTCGGGCACACCTCGAGGGTGTGCTGGGCCGAGTCTACCACCACGTCACAATCGTGACTACGAGTCGCCGGTTCCCTGCGGGCCGTCTTACACAGACACTCACCGAAGCAACCATGCCCGGTGAGCACCTGCGTCAGACGGAAGGCGAGGGGTTTGCGCCTACGGCGCATCCACCACTCGGGACCCAGGCGCAAGGCAGCCGTTATCTCTCTACCGTACGGCAGCCGCGCCAGGCCCTCCCCCACCTCTGTATTAACGCCACATGTCCTAACTGGCGGATCCGTAGGATCTCGTCATTTGGCTCAGGCCGAGAGCCCTCCTATCCGAGACATAGTAGCAGCTCTCGGCAAGAACCTCCGCCACGAGTTCCCACGGGGGTTCACCGGCTAGGGTTGTCGCTGCAGCTCACGTTACCGTACGGTACCCCCGAATCGACCTCACTGCGACGACCCTCTGCGCAGATCGCAGATGGGCCTTATTTCTCGCAGTGAGATGATCCGCCGTTACCGGAGCACCGTACGTCGCCATACTCCGACAGACACCGGAGTACAGCTGCCTGGAGGCGGCGCTGGGTCCTCCAAGGTTCGGGAGGGGTCTGCCCAGCGCACTCGCCGCCTTCCCTACCTTCGGCCCCACAAAAGCGAAATGTGGACCGAAGATCCACCCTCCGTCAAGGATGAGCCCCAAATATTTGATGTGGGGGCTCAACCTGATCCTCTCCTCTCCGATCTGCAGAGCGGCCCCGGCGAGGGCCCCTTGCAGCTAGTCCCGCGGAAGAGAAGGGTTTCGGTCTTTTCAAATCTTACCCGAAGCCCTAAACTCTCTATGCGGCTGATCACGAGGTCAACTCCCACCTCGGCCAGCCGCGCCGCCTCCCTATAGTCTATCAGCAGCGTAGCAGATGATACCCATCCCGGGGAGGAGACGGCTTCACAGGACCAAGTCGTAGCCGACGTCCTGCAGGATCGGCCGCCACTCCACGGACCGGGGGACCGGTTCTAAAGAGCCACTCTGCGACCGGAGAGATATGCCTCCAACAGCCTCACGTGATAGGGAGGCATCCTGAGCATGATACGGGAGGCACTGAAATTTTCAGTGCCTCCCGTATCACGCTGTGCGGGAGACTGTTGAAAGCGTTCGCGATGTCCAATGACACCACGACCACCACCTCGCCCCTGTATTCCACCTTATCCGTCACCAGGCGCTTGAGGGCATCGATTGTCGACCGGCGTGTTCGGAACCCGAACTGTGACTCCGAGAATCCGGGTCCCGAGCCCTCCTCCAGATGCTGAACGAGACGGGAGGCTACAATTCGTTCTAAGGCCTTCCCAGTCTCGTTCAGCAGCACCACCGGTCGAAACGACGATGCCGAGTCCATTGGCCGCTCTGCCTTTGGAAGCAGGTAGAGCCGATCTTCCTTCCATGCCCCTGGGAACTGACCGCAGGCAGCGGTCAAAAGTTTCTCGGAGGTTATCCCCGAGGTGCACGGGAGAGATCGCCAACACTCTCCCGTGCAGCCCGTCTGGACCCGGTGGCGGTCAGCCCGGCCACAAGGCCGGTGCGGTGGCGAAACACCCACCGGTCTTGTGGCCGGGCTGACCGCAGCGGTAGCACAAATTGCTGCGATCAGTGCCACCGAGGCACGTACTGGACACGTGCCTCATCCCCAGGCAACGTTAGCAGCGCCTGGGGCGCGCCTGCAGGAAGTTTACGTTGACGCCGCACCACCCCACCGTTACGCTCCCAGCATCTTTCATTCATTCTTGGCCGCTGTAGCCGGGAGTTCGATGTGAGCCGAGCCCAAGCCGAACTTCCCTGTGCGATAGTTGCGCACGGAGACCTGGCCTGGTTGGCAGCCCTCCTGTCCTGCCACCGCAGTCGCAAGACGCTCTGCGGTGACGGCGTCACTCAGGCCTGAGAGTCTTAAGTCTGCCTTCTTCTCGGGCCTGGTTACTTCCGCCTCCTCCTTGAGCACCTCCTGCAGGCGAGAGGCGAGATTGTTCGCTTTCTCGCAGCTTGAGGAGCCGGGCAGCTCTATAAGTCGGGCCCCTTCCGTCTTTAAAAGTGCCGAAGTGTACGTCATCCCCTTGGTCACTTCATTCATTATTCTTCTTCGCCGATGGCGCTGATGCCGCCAGATTCTTCACCGCCTTTCGGCGTCCATCCATTTTGCCCCTTCTTTTGGGGCTTGCTCTTCCGCCCCCCTCTCTGTTGGAGGGGCCACTGCATTAGCGGTGGAGGGACCAAACGCCGTCTACTCTGGATTGCTACCCTTCCCCTTTCCTCTAACCTTTCCCTTTGTACTTTGGGAAAGGGCTGGGAACTTCCGCACTTCTGCACTGTTCTGCACTGACGGTGACAGCGGCCAACCCTGCTAAATATGTAGAATATTTAGCAGGGTTGGCCGCTGTCACCGTCTTCTTTGCAGCTATGGCTGCCCTGGTTTCTTTCGCCAGCGGCCTGCTGTCCCCGGCAAGAGGCGGGCGGCAGGTTGGGGCAGGAGGGAGACGCATCTCCAGACCCGATATGCGTGCGTCCACCATATCCCCCACCAGCTGGGCAATCTCCTTTACCTTTATGCCAAACCTAACCTAACATAAACTATACTATAAAAAAATAAGAATACATGCGTAACATTTCAGCTATGCTGTCGTCATTTCATATGTTTTGTCTTTGAGACTGCTCGTTTGTCCTCTTATACTATAAAAAAACATCCCTAGACTAGCTCCCTAATGGTGTAAACAGAATCAACAAAAACGTGTCAAACGTGTCTTGATTCCCCAATATCTATTATTACAAACACGCTGGTTGCGAAGATTCTTTAAATGTCCTTCAAACAACACCTGATCAATTTGATCATGACTTGGCTTTCCTGGTTCCTCCATCATGTCACATTCACATTGCACATCTGTTTTATAAACCTTGCTTCGGTTGTTTTCCGTTTATCATAATTATTTAAATCGATAAAACATAAATTTCTCATTTGATTAAAGTATAACAAAATCTAAAAGTTAACTAAGTTTCGTTACGTTGTTGCATTGAAATTGGATAAGCCGTTTATGAGACACACATGTAAACATACAAAGAAAAAAATATTTTAACAACTATTTAGTTGATCTACCACAATATATGTCGTGATACGTCTAGTAACATTTGCTACGCTGACGTAGCAGGGCTGCAGGGGCGTAGCAAAGCCACAGTAGCGTCGATGGCTACGTTGGCATAGCATAACTACGTTAGCGTAGCGCGCTGACATTGGCAGTATATGGTACGGTATTTCGCGTTATACTCGTCTGTAGTGCACAAAATTTTGGCGAGCGAGATGATCGTTCCTTATTTTCTGTAAATCTGTCACTTACATTTCAGTTATATAAGTTGTAGTTGCGTCGTGATTCCACAAAACCGCGTTGTATTTTTTACCAATATGTTCAATAAATACACAAGGAAAGAAAAATGTTTTGACACATAGATGGGATGTAGAAAAAACATCTTTCTTTCTCCATCCTGCGAATAGTTGATAGGTTTCACGCCCCTTCGTCACGCCACATAACTTATGCGAAGTAAAATATAAGACAATATATCCAACGAATGAACCGACCGTGTATGCTAGTTTAACATAATTTATAGCCGAGGCAAATGTGACAGAGATGAAGTGGATACGGGATGATAAAGGAAAGATGCTGTAGCCATACGTTATGTCACGGTTAGGGACTCTAGACTAATGTGTTACCTTCTAGATGTTTCTGTACGGAGTGCGACGGAGCGATCTTACTAGGCACAAAGTCTGACAAAGTTCTAGTGTGTGCTAACGAGGCTGACAAGTAAACAGCTATTACATAATATATACGAGCTTAAATTTTGCCTGTCTTGCTAGAAATATGATATTATTTCATATGAAAAAACATGGAAAGAAAGATTATACTACGAAACCATTCGTAATCTCTCAAGATTTCATGATGGGTGGGACATATGACAATTTTTTCCTACCTGACTTGCCTCCTCCAAATACTTAAAATATTTTTTATTAATAGTTTTATAGTATAGATCGTACGCTGCTCAACCGCGGGGCATAACCCTTATATATATATATATATATATATATATATATATATATACATAAGGTGTCCTGGCTGACTGATTCATCATCGCCAAACGTGAACAATTGAAGTTAGGGCTTGGTAAGTTGTCGTTTTATTGAGTAAACATTCACCAAGGAAAGAATTTTGGAACTTCTGCCGCTAAGATATTGAAATAGGAATTGAACGTTTGTATGAAAATCCATCATCTTTTTAGTATCATCAATTATGGGAGTTTCTATGGGTAGCGACCGGATATACATATACGCAGGGAAGACCGCGGGGAGCTGGTAGTACAATATAGTTCAACAGCTTGTATATACCTGTGCAAAAAAAATCAACTCAGTTACGCGGCTATAGAATTCCATTTTATTGAGTACAAATGCCTTTGCGGGACGCGCGTATTGAGTATCTGAAAAGATATCGCCATAAAAAGGCCTCGCTCCTAACGTGAAACTCAACGCGGCTGACACACTTTACACGAAGTAGTTCACGTGATAGCCTCGAAAATGCGGTGTAGACGCGATATTTACTGTATACAGCCTATTTTAGGCATAAATTGCATATTGAAATTTCAGAGAAGGGTAAAGGTGTGGTTGTGTATGTACGTGTGCGATTGCGCGTCTGAGTGTGTGCATAAAGCTATTACTGTTATTAAGAGTCTTGCCACTACCTTTAAATTCGTAAGGATTGTGACGTCGCTTTATACTCGGATCTCTCTACCAACCTCATTTAGATTGTACTCACATAATCATGCTAGATATATGTGTACAAGAATGAAGTCACATAAATGAGGTCAATGCATCTGGGTACGTTTTGGTTGTACATATTTTATGGGCGTCAACAACCAATAGGCTCTTTTGCTTTCTTTATTTATCTCATTATCATATTTATTTAATTAAAAAAAACGCTATAAACAATTTCTGAAAATCGCAGCCGCACTCCGTGTGAAAGCACTCTACGGCATTAGCCCTAATTTCATTTCACACATGTTACCGCTATTTGCTACGTTGTTCAAATTATAATTTATCATCTTATGATCACAAAAAGCCTCAAAATTGTTGTAATTAAGACTATTTATGACTCAAGTTTGATGGGAAGTGAGAACAGACTAAATTTGAACTTTGTTGCCTACAATTTTTTTTAAAGTTTATCGAAACTGTGATTCATAAACATTTTTTATCAAAATCTAAATAAGATTCAGAATCGTATTTAGATTTGAATTTATACATTACAATTTGTGTGGTCTGAGAGAAAATTTCTGTGAAAAAATTTCAAAGTTTTGGTAATAAAAATTACAGATAAATAGCTTACAAAACAGGTACACAATGCTAATGTGGTGAAGTGTAGATATCAGGGAAGGCCCACACTAATATACATTGATCAGGTTGAAGATGGTGTTAAAAATTATTTGCGTCTTACAGAGAGAATATAGTGTATATGGAGATAGCATGACCGATTTGTAAGGGTTGTGGCACTCTGTTTTTATGCTTTACCCCAATAAAGAACTGGCATGAAGATAAAATTAAAAAAAAAAATTAAGTCTTTATCGGGCTGTGGATAAAACCATTAGTGACTTTAAAACGATGAGCTACATTCGTGTCACAAAAGCTAGAGGTATTCCCGAAATCTTTTATCTTTTTGAATTCCGTATTGGAAAATTGAATGGCAACACTACTTTGTTGTCCATCTGTCTGTCAAAAAAATTTTTGCTCCAGTGATCTAAAATCATCACAAGCGAAAGTTAGATGGTATTTTGCTAAAATAATACTCTATGACGACTCCAGACGCCCATAAACATCCGCAAGGCTATGCAGACGCGCTATCCTCCTCCACATATTCCTCACAATAGACAATACTATACAACAAATATGAATGAAAAGTGATAGCTATGCTATCACTTTGCGGGGGTTTCATGTGAGCGAGAGGTAACTTGCGCTAGGCCCATCGTGCCAGACCTATTTAACCTCCTACAATGTATCAGCTGTTCGATTCCCCACTTTTTCTGTTTACAAATACTATAAAAGTATCTACGGGGAAGTACCTACGTAAATCACTTATTACGTATGAACAAGCATTCGTGATAAAAACATAAAAGAAAAGAACCTTCAACGAGACGACACAACAACATTTATATTGTGACTGGTGATATTTTATCAAAGGGACAAAACAGAATTTCTTAATTTATCTCTCGAGTCATCAATCATGGCACGCTGTACAGTCACATTATTAGAAATGCCGCCGAGCTCATAAAAGCGGAGACGTAAGACGCTCTATCTTTTATCCTTTATTAAAACATATAAGATAGAACGGCTCTATAGATTATATATGAAGCTATAGCACTATCACAAACAAAACTATAGGGATATATTATCTTTTTTATGTGTGATGTGATGGTGAAAAATGTGAACGATGAGCAGACGAAGCCTTTTCGTCATCAGTCCCATGATCATTCACCATGTTATCACGCAGTTGTATTGCCCTCTTTCCCTTTTCCTTTCCAATATGCTCACACACAGAACCGCATGAAACGTCACATATCGACAGTATCATGTGAGCAAAAGTTGTGTTGGACACAATTCGGCTGCAATGCAGCAATTATCTTTATAATTTTTTTGTCGAAATAATTGCATAACGTTGTACCAATGAAATAGGCGGTGCCATTAAAGCAACCAAGCCAGCTAAAATGTACAAGTACAGTCGGTGCGGTACCTCTCATTCGTAATACATACGGTTTGTGTCCAGTGCCCCACTGGGCGAATAACGTAAAGTGGGAAGTGCATATGCAACTACGATTGTACGCAAGGTTTACTTCACAGGTCACTTGTGTAGATCCGGTTCAGTTCTAATGTCGTAACGGTACTACGAGACATTATAGCGCTACGGCTACGACTCGTAGCCGTCTACGAGATAAAAATGTAGAGCTAAAAGCGATAATAATACCTATGTCTCCTATTTGCATACTATCGTTTACCGGTGACTGCATCTGAATTTCGTGATTACAACATGACATGAAATAAATAGGTTTTACCAGACTGCATTAGAATGAGGATATAGTTCTTTTTTAAGTTCTTAGAGTACATTTTTACAAATATGTAGATATTAATAATATAAAGCTAAAGAGAAAATTTGTCCGTTTATTTGTTTGATCGACCACGATTTGTGTTGATTAGTCTATTTAACTAGGAAGGTTATATACCATGGCTACATACTATGACTCTACCAACCGTAGTTACGCAGGTCAAATTGTATGGTGATGGTACATATCAAGCGGGTATATCTTATTATATAAGATATTATTCTATTGGTGAGACCGACAGAGTATGCTTCGTCAGTTATTGTTTATTTAGACCTGGGGTTGAACCGACGATAAATGTCGTTTCTGATGTATAAAAATAATTTTTTTTTATATAATTCTAAAAAATAGAATACAAATATTTTCACTTTATACGCTGTAACAGGGTAAGAACTGGACTCAAACAACCAACTGGTCAAAGGATATTTTTCATATATTACAACGTCACAAAACAGCACGTTGAGGGAGAAAAACGCCTTTATATCACCCTAATACATTTCCCCTTTTTACTTTATTTAAAATATTTTTTGTTTTGAGCAGCCTTTTCGTGAGCACTGATGGCTACAAATAGAAGCAGATGTTATGATGAAGGGAGGGCAAAATAACGGACAAACGAGAAACCGGAGGCTTTTGATGACAACCGGCGCCCATGGCTATTCGCATGATTGGTACGCAGATGCTTTGCCTTTCTTGTCACCTCCCCCCAATGGAGCACCGGCTACTCACAAGCCGAACGAGACGCGACACCGTCGGTGTTACTTTACGGCGGTATTGAGTGAGCGAGAAGTATCTCCCTGGTCGTGTCAGCCCAATTCCGTAGCACGGGAGGATGTAGTGACAAGCACCATGCATGGCACTACCTCCTCCTGTGCATCATGGGACTACCTCTTCTTAAAAAATTCAGTAAATCTAGTGTCTTTTCATATTCACCTTCAGTGTAATAAGACACATATGAGCGTAGGTCTGAAAAGCATGAAGGCTTTGTTAGTGTACAACCTGCAACTTTGGCATTTAGTGTACAACCTGCTACTTACGGATGATTTTACTTAAATCCTTTAATGTAATACAACTTTGAAAATAAAATACGTGTATTTGACTGGTATGTAAATAGCGATTAAAGTATATCTCAAAGATTAGTCTTGATATTTCCACACATTAGCTATGTATACATAATTAGACGTCTATTTTACTAAGAGGCAATGCTACATTGCAGCGGAATTGGACCGGTACGTCCGGAGAGATGGAGACACCACGCTCACATGATACCGACGTAAAGTGACATATTCGGTATCGCGTTTCGTGCGTTTTATGACTAGCCGAGAGGAGGAAAAACAGTAACAGTTGGCACAGTAATTATGTGGATGTTCATGGGCGTCGATAATCGTAAATATGACTCCGATTGCTCGATTACCACCTTTTATTTTGCTTTAAAAATATATACGAAAATTATTTGGATGAAAACGCGAGGCTCAGCTAATAAGTCACAAACTCAAAGGTTGGAACAGTTACAACGTTATAATTAGCCGATGCTATAGGTTTTGCCGCATGGGACCTCTAATGATATGTTAGCATGTACAAGGAGGGCCAATGGGTTATAATTAATACCATTTAAAAAAATCGTTAAAACGAAAAGAAGCACATTAAGGGCCCCTTGTACATGTCCCTATCAAAGTCCCGGTTGGGACTTTTAATTGCCAAACAAACTATAAATTTCGATTTCACAAGTTCTTTTTTTGGAGTAAAGTATACAAAGCATTAAATATAGAAAACAGTTATTTGATCGAGTAGCTAATTCCTGTGGTAGCAGCTGCTAGAATGGCTATATAAGCAATTATTGTGTGATAGTTATTTTTTAAATTATATTGTATAGGCGAACAAACGAGAAATCGGAGCCCTTCAACTATTACCGACGCCCATGAACAGCAGCAGAATTATGCCAGCAGAGCAACGCATTCATCTCCTCCCATATGGGCCATAGTTTCTTAAATCAAATGATAGGTAATACTATGGTGTATTGTAGCCGGATTCGGCAGGCCCGACCGAGGAGGTATCTCTCGCTCTCGTGATACTAACTAAAAGTGACAGCTATGTTGCCTCTAAGACAGAAGAATGAAAACAAGAGCCATCACGTCCAGGAGATCTTGCCAGACCGATATGCATGGCATCAAAACTATAACATGCATGGGGCATGACACTACATCCTCCTATGCAACGGAATTGGGCCGTCACGACCGGGGAGGTACTTCTCGCTCACATAATACCGCCGTGAAGTGACATCTTCAGTGTCATGTTTCATGTGGATGTTCATGGGCGTCGTTAGTCGTCAAAAGGCTCCGATTGCTCGCCTGCCCCCATATTCTATAAAAAAACTACTTAAAAATCGGAAATATTTTTTAAAACAAATACGTAAGTTTAGAGTTATGAAACCCTTACATAAATATTCCATCGTGCACACATTAACCATATAAAGAGACAGTCGGAATACCAATTTCCTTGAATTTATCTTATAAAGTGGACTTGTTTAATGCACGAGTACCCTTCCGCAGCACGAACTAGTATTTATATTGCATTCCTCACAGTAGGAAATTCATCGGAATATTTAAAAAATATTTCAACATTTTACGTTTATACGAACTTATACGTTTGATTGTAGATCAGTCCTTTCATACGTATATTCGCAATTCTGATAGATATGGTGGACTTATCACACCGCGTCAGCCCAGTCCTGTTGTAAGTACAGTGAAGACTTGAGTTACAGGCAATAGAATTTTTATATATTATATATTTAAGATTTTTATCATAGAAGTACATATAATACATAAGCATCTTTGACCAAGGTTAGCTAGGCTACGATCCCGCGACCTCTGATACCAACTGGGCAAGCCGACCGTCAATTATTTATTAAACAGTATAATAGGTATTGCATATCTTATGACGTTCTTATCCAAAAATATATAAGTTCATTTATTCAGTAATCTATTCACCAGGTACTATTTCTATTTTGTATACTATACATTATGCAGTCCATAGTATAAAAACATAAAATAGCTCTTACGGGATATTTAGTAGTTGTCAATTTTTCATGGATATTCAAAGTTTAATTTGAATAAAATTAAAATATATACAATAATATTGCCCCTATAAAACCTGATCTTTTCTGTTTTATACATTAACATTGTTAGTTCTAAATTTAAATTAGAATATAGTGACAGATTCTTAAGTTTTATTATCCATTCGTTATATATAAGGGATTTGGAGTTAAGTTTATAAGTATTTTTTTCAGTAGACGTAAGGCTAACTTAATCTTATGAATCCGCCACAGCTGACCATGGTTGCTGTAAAGGTTCTGAAACGTCGGGCTAGTTAAATAATTAAATAAACCGAGATAGAACCCGTAAAAGCAGTTTTATTGTATTGTCGTGTATATTTCAAATATTTAGGTGAAATCACTAGAGAGTGTTTCTACACGAGCCATTCAGAAAGCAACAAAAGAACAGAAGTCCACGGGCGAGCTGCGCCATTTAGACGTATACTTTTATTTTGCGTTCGATTAAATTGCCTCCGCTGCGATACTCCTCTGAGGCTCGGCTGTACATTTTACCTGAATCTTTAAATCACTGAAAAATACATTAATATTTATTACTTTTCATATAGTATACTAGCAATTTGCTCCGGTTTTATTCGTGAATGACAGAGGCCAAATTATACACTAAAACATTTCGCAAGGAGCGCTCTATCCATGGATAAAAAATTCAGTCGTAGATTTTAAGAAAATGAATCACAAACAGACAGACAGACTTCAAACTTTAAAATTGATGGTGGTTAACGAGTGTTCAGAGTTAGACTTGGAGACTACTGACCCCCACAAACATCCGCTTGGACAGATGTGTTACACTTCTTCCCCCTCCCTTTCAATTGACCAACGGAAACTTACACAGGACACGGAATGCCCACAACATAGCTGGTGTTTATGACGACGTCATATTTTGCTACACACACACTATAAGGGGACAATCGAATCAAAGCCTTGGCATACAAACGCTACAGAAATTTCCTTCGGATTATACTTCGTACAATAAAACTTAAATATGAGAAGAATGTTCTTGAAAGCAACAAAAATCAAGCGAATAAATTGAGGGGGGCGATACAACGTATCACTGACTAAAAAGAGGCAAAAACTTTTATGCGTTTTTTACAAAATAAAAAGCAATGAATTGGTTTTCAAAATTTTTGTTCCAAGTAATTTTCTACAGAGGTCCAGGGTCTTTCTAATAATATTTTGAGTCGAATTAACGAAACGCAGAATTATCTGGCTGCAAAGGTTAGGGCTTCCTCTTCACTGGCTAATTAATTATTCTTACAATCGACGTCAATACTAGAAGTTAGATTCATACTACAACATAAAAAAATAGTGTTCCGCTGCTAGATGGAATCACAAACTTATAAAATTTGAGTTGGATAGTTTCGTGGAACCTCTTACTTTTATTTACAATCTGAGTGTGTCAGCGTACATATTTCCCGCAGAATGGAAGGCAGCAGTTGTTACTCCATTGTACTTATGCTGATTGATAACTGGCTGAGACGATGAACTTAAGAAAAAAATAAAACAAAATTTATTACATTATATTCTATCATCTTTTCAAAAATAGAACGCCAAATTAGAATTTATGTGAACTGATAAAATTTGTGTGAATTGGTAGACTGATAGAATTTGTGAGAAAGTTCTAGGTAGGTACCTAGAAATTCGTCACAAAATTTAATTTTCTCGACACGTCGTAAATTTTCTCGACAATGTAAAGAAACGAAATTCGTGCGGTGATAAACTTTTACGGTTTAAAAGGGAAAACAGCAACCCAGATTAAAGTCAAGGCTGCATTGAGAAAAATTCACACCTGAGCAACAGATTTCAAACGTGGGAGACAGAGCTGCGAAGACGCCTACAGGTCTAGCCGTTCAAATAAGGTCATGAATCCGGACATGATCAAAAAGATTCAAAAGATAATTTTTAATGATCGGCTCTCAAGGTTGCGACAGATGGCAGAGATGGTAAGCATTTCTTTTTAACGCATTTTTAACATTTTACAATACATCTGCGAATGAAAAAGCATTGAGCGCGATAGGTGCCGTCGAGTGGACGATTCGTCGAAGTATTTCGCTGTCTAAACGTGATACTAACAAGTTTTTGCGGCGTTATGTGACAGTAGATAAAACACGGACATCATTCCACTCCTGAAACAAAAGAACAACCAAAGACTGAGAGTGGAAAACCTGCACTGAAGAAAGCAAAGACGGTTTTGTCGGCCGGCAATGTGATGGCGACTGCTTTTTGGGATGCTCAAGGGATTATTTTAGTGGATTATTTGCAAAGAGGAAAAACAATAAATGGATAGAAACAATAAAGCTTGCTGCAAAAATTAAAAAACGGCCTCGTTTAGCCAAAAATAAAGTTTTATTCCATCACGACAACGCACCTGTGCACTCATCAAGGGTTGCGGTTGCAAAACTCTATGAACGGTGGTTCGAATTGTTACCATATCTCCCTTATTCTCAAGATCTGGGCCCTTGCGACTTCCACTTATTCCCTAATCTCAAGAAGTGGTATGGTGGCCGAAGATTTTCATCAAATGATGAAGTCATTGTGGCCGTTGATGAGTATTTTGAAAAAACAGCAGATTAGAGAAAACATTTTATCAAACTGGTATAACGGCATTGGAGAAACGCTGAACTAAATGCATCGAGAAAGAAGGAAACTACGTTGAAAAATAAAATTGTTTTAAATAGATGATTAAAGTTTTTCTTTCTCGTTTCGGATACTTGTCAATTACCCATCGTTTAAGGGTGACCCATTGAACGATCCATGTTACAGGCCGATCTCTCCTTGCTGAGTTCCTTCTCCAAAATCTTGGAAAAAATTTTTAACAAACAATGAATAACTTACCCTGTAAAGAATAGCGTCCTATCAAACTGTCAATTCGGATTCCGTCGGGGAAAATCCACAGAGGACGCACATACTAACTGATATTGTGTCTAAGAATCCAGATAAGGATTCAGCATGTCTGGGATTTTCCTTGAATTAGCAAAGGCTTCGATCTCTATTCTTCTGAAAATTTTGAACTTTTTTAATACAATAATGCATACTTGCTGCCTTCCTTCCGCAGTTTGCGGTTGTGTGTCATTAAGAAGGTTAAATATATTAAATATTTGGGAGTTCTGATAGATGAAAAACTGAATTTTGCTTCTCATGTAGACACCACTCCACTCCGCAAGGGTGAGAAAGTTAATTTATATAATTATATATTAAGGAGACTTCTTCACAATGTTACTCCATTTTATTTACTTTAAATTGTATACTTTGATTTTGTGCCAGTCAATTCTTACTGTATTATTGTTTGGGGTGGCAGATCCACTTCGTATTTAATTACATTAGAAAGAGCACAACGTGCGGTACCTAAAACTGCATTACAAAAGTCCGTCCGGTATTCTACTTCCCTTTTATTCGCTGATACAAAAATTCTAAGTGTTCATAGGTGTACATACAAAAGCTTCTTATATTAGCACATAAAGAGGTATTAACTTCAGAGCAGTATTATTTTCTAATTCAAAACGCGTACTCCGCTTGCCCCTGCCTGCTAACAGGAACAATGTTTATGAAACGATTTGTAGCATATATGAAACCTTACATTTGTAATAGAATATCTAAAAATTGTAAACTAATTAATTTGTTTGAGCAAGAGGCGAAATTGTAACCATTGAAAGAACTGCTGAAGCCTTACACTTTCAGTGCCTAAATAAAGTGTGAACTTTAGAAACTAATAAGCTCTCAATTGTTAATAAAGTTGTAGCATCTGTAACGTTAGCCTAAATTTATAATTGCTAACCATTAGTAATTAAATTTAAAATATCTGCCACTAGTACTGCGTATAAAGTACTGTTATAGACCGTATATTTGTCTGACTACAGAGTAATTATTTATTGTAATTAACGCAACAATGCCTGCGATACATGTGTGTCATAGTGCAGTGATGTTATGTCGCTGAGTAACTAATTTTGTAATTTCATTGGTCTCATAAAATTGTATTTAATTCTTAATTATATTTAATTTTGATGTACTAGTTGTTAAGAAGTGGTAGTTTTAAATTATGTTCTCTCCTATTATATTATATTACTGCAGAATAACGCCATCAAGTAACCGGAGTCTTTAGATCACTAATACTCACTGACATGTGCTTTTGTACGAATGAGCTGATTCCCTTGCCCGTACGTTCAAACGCGATCGCATGAGCAAAAATAACCTCCCTGTTCATGCCGGTTCGATACGCCTTTTACCCATGTAAAATATTTATATGTACAATATTTGAAAAAAATATCTTAAACTTCTACTTAGTAAAAAAATGACCTTCTCCATGTGTGCAATTTTTTAAATACGAACGGAGAAACCGTAAAAAAGATCCTGTGCCTAGTTTTTAAGGTCAATCGCCAGATACGCAGAACTAGTGTTCCTAAATAGGTACATCTTCACACCCGGTCCCTGGTGATGCAGGAGAGAGAGAAGCGAGCTCCACATATCACGAGACTTGATGTTATACCAACGATGATATAAAATCACAATCATCTCGATATGGCAATATGATATTGTTATTCGGTGCAAAATAAAATATTTTTATTTAAGTATTTATACGTTTCGTATATTGCCATGTAACTGCTAGTTTATTCCTGCATAACAATAAAAGTAAAAATTAATTTTAATTGCAAAAGTCACGACAAAGGTTTTCGAACTACATAATTTTTTAGAAGCAAAAACCGCTTGCAACTTTTTCTGTTAGAGCCATTCAGAACACAGAACAATGGAGCTGGGCGCCCTCAGGCGTGAGCCATTTACAGGGTTTTTTTTATTCGATTACCAAATTGCTTCTTTGTTCAAGTGTTCTGTGATTTACAGTTGCCCGTTGAAAATTTTAAAGAGTAATTAAGTTTCTACAAATAAAACTTCTTAATCTATCGATCTAAAGATTTCCACGGGTATGTTTTGAATTATGTTAACACTATTAAAAAAATTGTAAGGTATTTTGCCAAGTTGCATAGGAGGAGGTCACTACATCCTCGTATGCGACGGAATTGGGCCGACAAGTCCGGGAAGGCACCTCTCGCTGATTTGATACCGCCGTAAAGTGATACTACGGTGTCGCGTCACGTGCAGTTTGCGAGCAGCCGGTGGCTCACTGGGGAGGGGAGGCGAAAAGGGGCGCAACGCTTCTGCATAATTATGCAGATGTTCATTTGCGTCGGTAGTCTTTGAAAGGCTCCGATTGCTCATTTGTCTCCCTATAACTATAGATAAAAAAAAGTATGACTCTTATGGGCTATCCAACACCGAAAGAATGCGATCGAAACGTATAAACATACTAATTCTTCAGCGTTATCAATGAGTATACATTTATTGAATACATTGATTCTTATCTCCTTCTGTTACAGGTACTAACTACTTAATCACAGGATATTATAAGGGTGAGAATGGACGCCGATAACTGCCGGGGAGGGAAGGTTCTCGAGTGGCGGTCCCGCATCCGACAGATGAAGTGTTGGGTGGCCTCCTCCGATCCGACAGATGAAGTGTTGGGTGGGCTGACGACTTAGTCAAGGTAGCGGGGTGGTGCTGGATGCAAGTTTGACCGTGACCTAAGGCGCTCTATGGGGAAGGCCTATGTCCAGCAGAGGACGTCACAGGGTCGCTGACTATGACGATGGTGATGGTTATGATGGATACTATAGTCGTAGTGTTTTAAGCCCTAGAAATTATCTATCCCTGCAAGCATTGGTTGACACCACTTACATGTCCCTTCTTAGAGAAGAAGAAGGAAGGGAGGATGGGTAGAGACCTACCCTCTTCTCTCTTTTCCAAGTTTTCGCCTTTGGGTTCCTGTACGGCCCAGGGCTACAGAACCCGGCTACGTAGCTGAGATACCGGGTGCCTGCCGTTTCTAGTTGCTGGTACCCATTTGATGACAATTTGCCGGGATGACTAGCGATCTCACCCGGTAGTCGGTAACTACTGACGGACGGCTCCGACGTAAGAGACGGCGGACGAACTCCCGCAGCTCTAATTCCAGATGATTGACAAAGACTAATGTGGCTAACACGTGAATCATAATTCGTAAAATTGAGTTTATTTTCGTCACACATTCAGGCAAAAACTAGAACAATATAATTTTACTTTTTATCATCTAAAAATAAATAAGTTCCATGCAATAGATTTTAAGCGGTAGCTAGAAAAGCTAGTATTATAAAAAATATATAGTTTTACCGACCTCTCTAGCTTTATGATCGAACTTAACCCCTTTACCTACCTACAGCTCGATTACTTTCCTAACTAATCAGTAACTGTTCTTTTCAACATTATTTTTATAGTACAGCGGGACAAACGAGAAATCTGATCCTTTCAACGACTACCGACGCCCATGAACATCAGCATAATTATGCCGATTTCTTGCCCTCCTTTTTCACCTCCCCCCCCCCCACAATAGGCCACCGGATACTCACAAACTGCACGAAACGCGACTGCATAGGTGTCATTTTTCGGCGGCGTCAATTATCGAAATAAATAATATTTGTGGGAATTGTCAGTACAGCAAAAATAAAGGTCGGAGGGTCATCGTTGAAACATTTAATTGATTTGTTGGCGTCTCTCTGACCCTCGTCTTAACGCGCCGCTGATTGCTTTGAACACGGAATTGCGATTTCATCAATTGCGGATTATTATTTTTTTCTCCAAATATCAATATTTTTTCTTACAGCATGGGATGGTAAACAAGTAGAATATGCTATTTGGAGACCGGCGCTTATTAACATCCGCATATGTAGATGCGCTGCTTTACATCATCACATCCTCCCATTGGGCCGCCGAATACTCACAAACGATATGAATCGCGTCAGCATACCTGTCACTATCCGGCGGTATCATGTCACCGAGACATATCTCCCCTGTCATACGGGCTCAATTCTGAATTCCGCCAGGGGGACATTATACGACAGGGACGTTCTGCGAAAAGTGCATTTCTCGTTGAGTGAGTGTTATGTGAAAGCGAAGCATTATTTTTTCTTAATCAGAATTGGGAGGTAAACGAGAAATTGAAGCCTTTTTACGACTACCAACGCCCATCGAAACGCGACACTGAATATGTCACTTTACATTGAGTGAGCGAGAGGTACCTCCCCGGTCGTGCTGGCCCAATTCCGTTGCGTAGCA
>JAFELO010000953.1:404753-433263 GCA_017140195.1 Eumaeus atala | reverse complement strand
CTTTTTTGTTGGATATACCGCTGACTAAAATGATTTTTTTATGATTGTGTTTAGTTTTATTGTTAAGGTTTTGTTTCAATTTTAAATGTATTTTTTTTTTGTTTCTCTATATTATTGCGTATGGTAGCATTACTCGCACTAATAAATATATTTTATTTACTTATTTTTATTTAATAAAAGTACGGACTCTCGAAAAACGCACGTAAAAAATCATTATCTTCTAACGCTACCGGTAATCGGAAGTGAATATCTGGCATAGATTTACGATAAGCCTACTGAAAATAAGAAAAATACCCAATTTATTTTAATGATCAAGTTTTGGGAGCCCTTTCAGTTAAATTGCTTTGATTTTACCTTGTAGTAACCATTACTGTTATACAAAGAGCGGATGATATTCATTACTTCAAAAAACGAGAATTACTTTAAGTACTTTTCTTAGTTTATACCAGTTCTATCTCAAAACGGCTTACTTTGTTGACCATCTGTTTGCGCGTCTGTCAAGGAAACCCAAACTTTCCCGGTGACGTAGAATAATGAAATTTTGATGTAAAATAAAAGAATACAAAAAAAATATTTTAGTTTCACTTATACAAAATGAATGCATAAGCCTGCAAAATTGGGATTGTCTATAAGTTAACGTATACCCCTTGGTAGACAAGGAGCCTTCCGTGTTCAAATCCCACTAACAATCTCCGGATTTTTTCATTCGTTACTTTTTTACTAGAATGTTAGTAAGCGATTTGTTTAATTAGTGTCAAATTATTAACCTACGTACCCATCATACGTACCCTAGCTCTTCAAATCCTGCTTGAGGTGCCCTTGCCCACCATCATAAATATCCACTGAAAACTCATGAACCGAATGATACGATAACAGAGTATTCTAGCGACGGTGTCATGTAAACGACAGGTGAGTCCTGTCGCGTCAGCTCAATCCATAGAAAATGCAGCAAGGCCGTATCTACTACTGATTATTATGAGTGCCTATTCAACACTCATGAACTAGTTCACGCTCTATTTGGCTGCAATCGAACATTTTACTCTAAAATTAAAACCCCAAAACCCCAGTCACAATCCATTCAAAGCAGCTTCATTGAAATTAGCAATATAGGACCCTTGCTGAGAGCTAACATTACGCCCGGGCGCACAAATCTATTAGCAATAATAAAACGGATTAGCAATCAATATCGCTCGGGGATACGAAAAATAATCAACAGGGTATAAGTTACACGCTGAAGCGGGCTGACCTAACAAACTTCGGTTGATTTCAGTTGGGGATGTCACACGACACAACAAAAAGATTTGTAGCCTTTGTGTATTTAGATATAGTTTGGTAAGATATCACTTTGCTATTATTTTTATAGACTGAGCCCGTGGGATTTTACAGTTTGTAATACATAATATAAAGATTTAATTTTAACGTAAGAAAACATGTCTATTCTCCATCATCAGATGTAGGTGAAATTCAATGGGGTGTGGGAATCACAGCACTTGCTTGAGCAGAATAGCTAGTAAGACCCCTTGAAAGCCTAAAACGCCGTTTTTGATAAGGTGCCCCAGAACTGTAAAGCAACAGGGCCCCACCGTTGTTGGTCACTCCATTCGAGGAGAGGGAAGAGATTCCCATCCTCTTTTCCCGGGCGCAATAGCGTCATGTCATCATATTCTTTAGTTTCATCTCCTAACAGTAGTGGTACAAAAAAGGCGGCGAACGAACCATCGGAGCTTTTTAACGACTACCCACAAACCGCATGAAAGGCTGAACTGAAGATGTCACTTTACGGCGGTACTACGCGAGCGAGAGGTACCTCCCCGGTCGTGCCGGTGCAATTCCGTTGCACAGGAAGATGTCGTGTCATGTTCTTTGCATGGCACTATCTTCCTCTATGCGGCATAGCTCTATCTCTCCCTAAGAATTTTGAATTGTGTTTTTTGGTTGTTTGAACTGTGCAAAATTGAGTACAGTGATGCTAAATATGTTTTATACGGAAGCGAACCTGTAACCCGGACTATTAAGTAGGGCAGAGTAAGTGACAGTTACTTTATAATACTAGTGTTTGGTAGAGAATGACGTATACTCCACGTGAAAAATATCAATCATATTATTATTATCTTTTTATTAAAAGAACGCAGAAATGGCTGACGATCCGCTACTTACGCCCTTCCCAGACCATACACAGAAATCATCTCTATATGTTGACAACAGGTGACCATCAAGTGATCAGGCCACAGCCATAGAATGTAGTGATGCGCCACTCCCTATAATGTCTGCATAATAGTTACGCGAATGTGATATCATCCGTCCTTCCTTCTAATGGGCCACCGGATACACAAAGTATTCATGTCACTATAAGGCGGTATTATATGACTAAAATATACCTTTCCAATCCGGCAATTTCGGTTGTTTTCAATTCATCTCTTGCAAAAATAATATCGGAATTTCATGAAGCAATAATTGCCTATTAAAAAATTGCTTACGCCCATAAGTTGTAACGTAAAAAGCGTGTAATAACTTCTATCTTGCGCCACGCGTCTCGTCTTCATAAAATATTAAGCCGCCTCTCGCACGGTATCACGCGAGGGATGAACTTTGAATACGCGTCATGTAATTCTAAAATACGTATTATGCTTATAAGAGTTTATTGGCCGTACTTTATTCTTAGATTTACGTCTTTTATTACGTGGATTTTTGGATTTCGCACGCGTTATAACTATTGGAGCACCTTGATTTAATTAAGTCCAGATATTTCGTAATATCAAATGTATACCAGCATAGTTAGGATACACATAATATTATTTATTTGTTTATTTCTACGGTTTTATTCACTTCAGGGAACCGTTAATGATTTTTTGCGATAAAAATATTTCTATGTTATTCTAGCCTACCTATATCTGTTCCCGATTTGATTCAGATCTGATGGGTAGTTTTCTTGACACAAATGAACAAACATACATACAAACTTTCGTGTTACTAATATTAGTAATCTAAGGTTAGCTATCTCTGTAGTATAGGTACGGACTCTCGAAAAACGCACGCAAAACTTTCACATCACACCAAACGCTTCAATTTGCAGCGATATCGTATAAGCAGGTTGTACCTCATCAGCCGAGCCGAGCTATAAAGCAGTATCTATCCGTTCGTCCAGGACTCGTTTATGTTATTAAAACGTTTGCTTGCCATTAGACGATTAAATTGTTCGTCAGAGCAGACCTCTGGAATAGAAAAATTTAGCCCAGTACAATAATTGAAGTATACACCTTAAAGCTGGCTGTATAAAAAATATATGAGGACTAAAATGACCTGAAATACTAACAGGCTGAGCTTTAGCGTGCTTATGTCGTCTTTCACTTCGAATAATGTTGTTTATAGTAAACTACAGTCACTTGTCGGATCTGCCACACATATTTTAGGGATCATAAAAACTTTGAAGTTTTGGCCATGCAACTTCGGTCCTATCGTTCGTAGCGTCATGTAGGTATATATCCTATGCCTTCCTTGTGAATGTAGTTACACTTCACAGAAAGAAATGTTCAAATCTGACTTCTAGTTCCAATGGTAAACGTGTTCAAACAAATAAATAAAAAAGAGAGTATATGTACTTGTCTACACGCGTTAGAAGTTATACTTCTTTTACGTAACAAGAGGAAAATTAAATTGTTGACTACAGCTAACTTCAGGGTATCGATATTTCGTGACACATGGTAATATAATGGACAAACTTACTGTCATAATTTTCCCCTAACAACTTACTAAACTAACTAACCTCAAAAACTCATCTGCTTTATAATATTATATATTTTACTCACAGTAAGCAAGAGTAATGAGAAATTACATATTACGCTACACGCTGTGTAAAAGAAAATTCCAATTATATATTCATGGCTGTTAAGAATTCTGAAAGAGATCTTTTTCATACCGGCAAAAATAAGATTTGCGACGTCTAAATAACGTTAACGACTGCTGCAAGAAGAAAATTCTCTAAAAAAATCTTTATAAGGTGATGAATTAATAAGTTAATGTATATTTTACTATAAGGCGAAAAACAAGCTATCAGGGCTTACCGGGCCCATAAGCATCCGCATACTGATTGTGCAGACTTTATGCCCTCCTCCGCATCATCCTCCAATAGTTCACTAAGAAATAACACGCAATTGCAAAATATAAAAATTATTCTAAAACGGCTGTCTTATATAATATCGTATGCGCTAGTGCAGACCGTGAAGAACACGCAATCTGTATCTATAATATTTATGACTCTTTTCGTGTTTTGTATCTCCCAGTAGTACCATGAGCCCAATTATGACATCACCGCCGTGTCTCCGGGATGGATACAATACACACGCGTCAATCTAGACACACGTCGTAAGCGCTATTGACAATTATTAATATTAGGTCGCAGCACACACACTTGATTACAAAGAGTCCGAACGACACACATGAATAGGGACTAATCCCGATACGACGCGCAATTTGCATAGCTCATATAGTACCGACGTATCGATAGGCATTCTGAACTATCAGGCGCGAGTCTTTTCACGTCCGTCAGAGATTGAAGTGAATGTATGTATGTAAGTTTCTATGATCCCATGCTACAGTCGAAACTTCAGTTTCACGGACTTTAACAAAGTTATACTGTTACACCGTGGCACAGTAAAATATATTCTAAGTGTTTTTTTTTTTATTAATTTAATCATTGGTTATTATTATTTCTTGTATCAATTCCACTACCATGCCATCTTAAAATTATCGGATTAATTTTATAAAATCATAACATGTTTATCCTTTATCGTTCAGTGATCAGTAGGGCGAAGCAGTAATTCAATCCAGCGCACCGGCTGTGTCCGACCGCAAATGGGGTAAAGAGATGTCGGTTCACTGTGCGCATTTTTCATGGGGAGTGTTCCGAGGAATGGTTCAACTCAATAAAATCAGCAGCGGAATTGCATCTTAGTACATCGCGATGGAACTCTAAATTTCACGCCCCTATCTCTAATTCTAATTGCCACATACTGTGGAACCAGCTGCCATCCTCAGTACTTCCGATCATCGGATCAGAGCGACCTAGAGGTCTTTAAGAAGAGAGCGTACCTATTTCTTAAAGCCGGCAACGCGTCTGCAAGACGCCTAGTCTTGCAAATATCTATGGGTGATGGCATTCACTATACATCTGCACGTTTGTCTCCATCTCATAAAAAAGTCTTATAATGTATTTAAAGCTAATTTTACTGTGAATTGCATCTCGAAACTCTGAAATTCAGTGAATCTCATAGACGATTGGTATACAACACAGAACTGCATCTTACGCAAGCAAATACAATTCAAAACCCAACCGTCCCAGGATTTCAAAAGCAGTTGTATTGCAAACAAACCTTGCCAACGTTGTGCAAGTACCTCTGACATAACTTTCAAGCGAATTTACGAAAAAGTGTTTTTACTCGTGACCTTTATTTTATTAGTTTTTGTCAACATCTAAACACGATATAAAACTCTTCCGTCACTGGAAGACCCGCTGACAGTAAACGCACAGCCAAAATTACTGCCTAGTCTTGCCATAAATATTGTAACTAAGAAAAGAAATTTTTTAATTGCAAATAACATTTATTAATGTTACAGTGCGTTCGTTTAATACAAAAGTATAAAACATTCAAAATTAAATTATAAAAAGCCTATTGGTGGTGGTCTCCACTGGCTGGAATGGACTGTATCCCAATTTAAATGATGCGGGACGAGACGGCGGCCAGTTTTCACAGCTCTGATGAAGTCATAGACGTTCTCTTCCAACCAAGACTGCGTGGACCCAGCTTTACGATTCGGCTACGTGTCCTGCTGGGAGGACCATACTTGGTTATTGAACGTGGTGTTAACAAAGGGCATATCTACCTTCCCAAGAATAATATGATACACCTGTACCGATATTTTAATATCTGTCGACTAGTTGGGAATCTTCCTTGGAGACTTGAGTATAAATGCGGTAATGTTGCTGCATTGTAAAAAAAATCTTATCCTTAATCATTTTTTTTTCTGTGACCTCCCTTTACGTACGGCGTCAGTGGTGGTTGATTTTACTGCCATACTCGTTTTTAATTTATCAGTTAAGAAATTATCAGTACATTTATAAACTGCAAGTCCTAAGTGATCTCTTAAAATACGCGACATCGTTCTAAGTTCTATATTTATTTCCCGAGATAAAATCTTTTGCTTTCGGACAGAATTGCGTCAAATTATTTCCTTTACTGCTATAATCACCTTTTTCACACGAACACTTCGCGGCCGGCCAAGTCTGTCTCTATCGCAAACAGAAGAAGACTCGCTGTACCTATTAGCGCGGTACACAAACATTTGACTAACACATTTTGACTACACAACATTTGAGTATTAAAAATTGCATTTGGCTTCATACCTACTTTGTGCAATCGCAGCGATTCTGTTCGCTTTATCACCCCAATCCATTTTGATATTGCAAAACATTGTATGATTTATTGGCGCCAAAACGAGAAAACACAATGCACAATCGTATAAAAAAACAGATTCCAAATTGAAATGTAATATTATTTTATTTTTTAATGTAACAATACTCATGGCCAGACTAAATATACCTAGAAACGTAAAATTTTCTACTGCGGTTCCTTTAAAGATTATGTTGTAAGCGAGCACTAAGAAACTATTTTTAGAAATTGCACCTCAAAGGGGATGAAACTGGAGGGTGGAATTTGTAATATTGAATTTTTCGATGCTATATATACCATACCATATGTCATGTTGTACATAGCATGACCAGATTCAGCGGTTGCTGTCCGAAGGTGTAGTTAAGAGTCTTTGCAACAGGCGTGTCTGTTTGAACAGAGAAATGAATGTGGAGGAGGCAAGCCTGGTACGCAAGGATCGTGATGTATGATACTGCGCTCTCTCAGCCAATCCCATTAGCGACCTAGCGGAAAGATGTGTTGTTATTGGTGAAAGCGTGCGGTGCTGCTACATTATAAAATAGAGACATCTCTTCATATAGCAAGGACTCTTACATAATTCGACTAGTTTGCTCTCTCTGCAATACCTACGGACCCAGGATACATGTGCCTATCCGTCGTACCACTCATATAATGCGACAAGAATTCCTCTGCCCTAAAAAATAAAAAGGCTACATCATTAAAAATTAACGATATCAACGATCCTTTCATCACAGAATAAAACTTATATAAAAGTTATATAACGTTGAATTTTAACAATATATACCGCAACGGACGTTCTCATAAGAAATGCCTGACTTTCATAAATATAGAATTCATTTCGTAATGACTAAAGTATAAACTTTATATTGCCGCAGCATCTCGGGATGGGCGAATTCCTAAAATACCGCGGCTGAATAACTAAAGCTTGATCGGCCCTGCAGACATCCATTATACTTTCAGATTGCTTGCTTTGAACGAAAGCTAATTAATATACGACAGTATACCGTGATGGAAGAAATCGCATAGTAATTAGCGCTTTGCAAACGAATACTCAAGTGTAGTCGTGTACTGTTCAAATAGATGAGATTGTCTCGATGGCATCCCTTCTTTCTCTCACACTATAATAATCGTTGTTGTAATGTCAGATTAGAGTTTCCTAATATTGACGTGACGAGAGCATAAATAAGACACTACAGCTGAAATTAGAGACTAGAGCAGAAATTAGAGACTAGAGCTGAAATTAGAGGCTAAAGCGGATTTTTTTGACTATAGCAGGCCTTACCCATAGCATGCGTCCCGGTCACGGGCCACTTGCATCCAGGGGCTCCCCGCCACCTTAACCAAGAAGTTAATGCGTGCAAATATTGATGCATATATAATTTGACATACACCATTTCTTTAATATTTAGTTACATTGTTTTAAATTTACATTCATCAACGTAAGTATTGCTACAAATTTAAATAGTTTACCTATGAACTATTTTATATACGTCTAGCATCACGCCACGGTTTCACCAGCGTAACTCCTGTCTCACCAGTATAGCGTATACAATAGCGTCATGGTATATAGCATATAGCCTTTCTAAATAAATGGACTGTTCAACATAAAAATATTTTCCCAATTCGGGCCTGTGTTTCTAGGGATTATCGCGTTTAAACGAACAAACAAATTTTTCAGTTCTAAATTATTAGTATAGAGCAATACAATCAATATATCGAAGTATACATTTTTCTCCCTTGTGATAATCCTTTAGCTATCTAGGCTAAGCTTCGTATAGCCTACATCTGTTACACTTAGAGGATAAACCATATTATCTATATGTCACAGACTATTGAACTTTTAATGCGCTAATCTCCGGTACTACTGATCCTAATTGAACAATTATATTTGTATTGGATAGTTCAATTCAGTTGCATAGGAGGATGTCCCTACATCCTCCTATGCAACGGAACATACCTCCTCCTACACAATGCTGCTGCGATGCTAGTAATTGTGATGTATATAACTTTTCATTTCGGCTGTTTTAATTTAAAAGAGTATTTTATTACAAACATTTATGTAAAAAACAGTATTCACAAATAACACAACTGCACGTATACTTCATTGCCTACACAGTAGGGTACTGGCTGATTGACGTACAAAGCCTAGCTCTACAAAGCACTCCACTGCCCCTGAGCCCCGGGTGTCGACTCATGTCCTTGCACTCTATTTTTATTTGGACGTATGCTGACAGCCTTTGTGCCTCCACGGTGCATCGGACTCGTGACACTGGGCTCCCTACTCTTTAGCGCTATTGCTTCGGCGTTACTGCAAAATGAGTTTAATATCCTATTAGGTCTTGGACTAATTATTACTCATCATCATCAGCTGGACGACGTCCACTGCTGGATATATATAAATAATAATAATGTTTTATTGCCATCTCCCCTATATATGTTTATGGACATATGAGTAAATTATTAAGCCTCTGGACGCATAAATATATATACCACTATTTAAATATAGCTAGCTAAAACGTTAAAAAATCACGATAAAATATGTAAAAGTAGTTTATATATTACATATTCATTATTATTAGTATATAAGAGTGTGCTAGAACAGCAGAATAATCCTAATAAAGAAATCTAAAAAAATTATTCTTTCTAACAAACTTTATGACAATAATAAAGATCAAACGTAGAAAAGTCAATATTACTACAAGCACTTGATCACAGTTTAGATCTGACACGGGACATGAAGGTGTTATAAACCTCTGGGATCTTCCGGATAGCTTTATGCTGTAGAGGACTTAATGTAGAAATACGAAAAGTGAATAATAATATTCTGAATGTGTTTGATAGATTTTTGTGTGTGGGTTAGTATCGTCTGCGTCATTAGTTATGTTATATCCAATTGTAGGCACATTTCTTTCCATTTATTGATGTTACTATTAATATCCAATTTATTGATGCATTATAATCCCATGCTGTGTTATACGTCCGACGACCAATTAGCGCTACGGTAGTGGGTTCAAACCCCGCCCATGTCTCGTGAAATATGTTTTAATTAACTAGAACCCGTATCTTAAGTCCATAAAGCACTTGATACAAAACTACGATAACGTGGTTCAGATTACTCGACGTGGTATAGTGTCACAAAGTTAAGAAATTTGATGTATTTAAGATTTTTATTGTATAAATACATACAACACGTACATAGATATCCATGACCTAGACGGGATTCAAACCCGCGACCTCTGACGTAACACGCGGAATAACCACCACGTTACCAACTTAACCTGCTAGTCGTCAAAAATTACTACTGGTGATTAGCGCGCTCAAACATACACACTCTTCATATTTATTAGTTTAATATGCTGTCATGTAGTCTATGGACTAGCCATTACGCTGCGCCCAAAAGGTACAGAGTACGCGGGAAATGGATGTAAAACTGTCGGGCGCTTCTAGTCGATACTAGTATTATGAAGAGGAAGCATTTGATTGTTTTTTTTTAATTACATTGAATAGATTCCAAAACTACTAGACCGATTTGAAAGTTATTTCACCATATGAATCTCACACTATTAGAGATGAACATAGACTATACAACATTTTCTAAAACGTCTCGATCATTATGAAAGTTCGATAACGTAACCAAAGTTATAAAAAAAGTATCAAAGTAAGTAATTATTTCTCTGAAGCAATTATTAACAACTAGCTGTCGCGCCAGACGTCGTGTCGTCGTAAGTTCAATTTGTTTTCATTACCATAATATTGAATCATCATTACCTTCAATTTATTTATATTTTTGTAAATCAATAATTTCTTTGCCATATTTCGTGAAATATCCGTGCGAAGCCGGGACGGATATAAAAGCATATTACCTGAGGTGTCTTTATGCACTATCGCAAAGCATGTCTTCACAAATGAAAATATGCGTAGACGTTTGATGGTATTAAGCAGCACTTCACAGAGCAGTAATTAATATAAGCCTATAATCGTTAGTGCTTAGGACATTGGGAGAATTATGCGCCAGATGTCCATGACGTCATTCGATGGACGCATATGTGTGTGTTTGAGCTGAATGTGTGTTTGTGTATGTCAGAGAGCGATGAATGTGTACTCTCAATATGTTATTTTCTTCCTAGTGTTTGTTTTTTAAAGCATTACTTCTCTTCTCATTTTGCAAGTGTTAGTATACATCGCTCTTGCTCGCAAGCTTCGTACATCAGGAACATTGATATGGCTCGTAAGGTTATTGTGACCTCATACTGTTTCGAGAATGCAGACCTTCTTATAAGTGTGGTACAAAGAGCAGCCCACTCATTTCAATTGGCTTGGCGTGAGGTGTCTACCACGGCAATCAATTTTACAAAAACATATTTAATGATAAAATTTTATAATATCCATTTTTATATCTTGTGTTTTATATAAACTGTTTTCATTCGCTGTTCATAAAATGTTTGCATTAAATTAGGGAGGCTCAAAAATAATATTTCTTATACAAAAATACTTTTCTGACGGTAACGGAAGGGAGAAAATATTGTGTGTATTTGTTCCGAAAATAAATAATCAAATGGGAACCGACAGTATCGTAAATGAAGCTTAATTATGAGAGGCAATATCAAAATAATAAATGTATTTTATGGGTTTCATTAAATTTTATTTTGTTTAAAGGAGATGGCGAGATGAGCTCCATAGAACTGTTTGATTGGCGCCATAAAGCTCCTGACAGAGAAAAGTGAAAAAAATGGTGGATTTTATCTTTTTTTTTTTTTTAATAGCTAACAGCCCCTCGCGGTTTCATCCTAGTATTCTACACTAGAACGCATCCTTACGTGTGGAGCTTCATAAGATTCGTGTGTCTAAGGGAAACACAGCTGTTAAATTTCAAGTTTGTATTCGATATAGTTTCGGAGATTTCTTGAGTACTCAGAGAGTGTTAGTGGTATTTATGCGTGTGTATACATACGCCCCATTTGACCTTCTTGCCCTCCTTGAAACCCACAATGACATGACGTGGTGTGATTATATTAGTTGTGAATACGCCACATAATACGCACGCTCTGTAAATACGTGTTCAATTTTCATTCATCAGTACGTATTGAGGGTAAGCCTCAGGGCTCCTTGCTGTTGGAACAGGGCTACCAACATGCATAAGTATTATAAAATGAGTGTGCATGAATGAGGAGATGCGGGTGTGGTGCTTACGTGCGTGTGCATGTGTGAATGATTACTAGTTGCGCCCGTTGGAATTCATCCGTGTATGTGTCGATTCTTCACATACGCAGAAAACCGTTTTTTTTAATTAGGATTAGGGATGACTTCTTCAAAAATCCTCTCGGACAAGTAGTAAAATATATGTCGATTCCAAATTGGTTGTGATCTGTGAGTTGGTACAAACTGAACTAACACTATGAAGCTGAAGAGTGTGTCGGTTTGAACACACTAATCTCAGGTACTCACTAGTCGACAGGAAATTCTTTCAGTGTTTTATAGATCAGCGATGTTGAATGGATGGAAATGTGCTGCACATTTCTTTGGTGCAGTCGTAAGCGAGTTTCACTACAGTCGTGAGGTCGCAGGTTTGAGTCCAGGCAAAGAGTTATAAGGATTTTTCACGCACACACGCTCACACATTTTTCACGCCAAATTCCTTCAAAGCAATTCAGTCGATTTAAAATTACACAAATAGATGAAGCGCTCAATTTATTTTATTACGTTTAGCGCAAATGATTGAAGCGTGCCAGCCCTGTGCGTAGTCTTTGTGCACGGCGATACATTGCAAAATGAACGCAGCACGGGTTAATGCTCTTTTAAGTAAAATCCCGCACACGCTTTTTATACGTGACTTTATTTTTTATATTATAAATGTCGTGCCGCGTGCTTTGAAATGGAAAACGCTTAATCCCACTGCTGACACTCATGTCTCCAAATTTGACAGTTTTCATCCTTGATAAAAGCTCTGCCAACTTATGTCTAACCGATTTGCCGTAATAAAGGGAAATGTTCTGAGTATAGGCGTATGCAAAAAATTTAAGACATTCCCTTTTATTCTGGAAGTATCTCAAATCTTACAACGTGCATCTCTCTTGACAAAAGCCTGATACATAGCATATATTATAATGCCCGAGTGTTCGCTCTGACCCATGTGCACGCTCTATTCCCTCGCCTTTATTTCCAGTGGAACGGCAATGTGACGCGACCGGAGTGGCATTACTTTGGCCCTTCGCCCGACGACTTTACATGCTCTCCGATGGGAAGTATGAAACAGCGCTTACTTCCTGAACTTATATAAATTTCCTAGTAATTTTTTTCTACAAATCTTTTGTTTGCTCCGACTCGTATCGAACCCGGGACCTCGTGTATGTGGTTTAAGATGCTACCACACCACGAGGCATTCCATGGAACTATACTGTTATGTTACCCATATAATAAATGAATGATAAGACCACAATCTGGGTGCACACCTGTTCATAGGCGCAGTTGTTTCATAGAGAACACTGTTTGCCTGTCCTCTTTGGAATAAAACGTCTTTAGATATTTTTATTTCAAACTATCCTCCAACAGCAAACAAAGTTTAAGTTAATGTAAAAAAAAAAATTAAGTAATAAAGTTCGTTGAAAATATAGTATTTTTTAGAGGGGCAAACGAAAAATCAGAGCCTTTTTACGACTACCGACGCACATGAACATCCACATAAATTACTATGCCGATGCGTTGCCCTCCTTTCGCTCCCTCCCAATGGGCCACCGGCTACTCACAAACCGCATAAAACGCGACACCGTAGGTATCACTTTACAGCGGTATTATGTGTGCGAGAGGCACCTCCCCGGTCGTGCCGGCCAAATTCCTTTGCATAGGAGGATGTAGTGTCGTATACCATGCGTGGCACTACCTCCTCCTAAAGTAATTTGGCACATGACAATATACAGCTAGTTCACACCTCTGCCGCATGTGTTGGGTAAAATTTTAAGTGTATATGCAAGTGCCCTACTGCATCGGAGGTAGTGCATGGTGCACTACACTACATCCTCATATGCAACGGAGTTGGGACCAGGGAGGTGCCTCACATAATGTCGCCGTAACGTGACACCTACAGTGTCGCGTTTCATGCAGTTTGTGTGTAGCCAGTGGCCCATTGGTGGGGGAGGTGTAAAGGAGGGCAACGCTTCGGCATAATTATACTGATGTTCATGGGCGTCGGCAATCGTTGAGTGGTCCGGGTGAGCGTTTGTCCCCCTATACTTTAAAAAAAAATCTCACAACACACTCCACATAGTGAATGAGTGTTGTGCCTCTAGATACCAAAAACCGCTTGAATTGTCAATCGATCGACTGTGGTCCGTTTACTGATTTAGAAAATGCATGATCGCGAACCGTTTGACATTAGAGCGCTCTAGCCGCACAAAGCGTTTGTGAATATGATACTAGCCGGTATCAACTTTACATTTTAAAGATACCTATAATGTATATCGGACCGTTTATGAGGAATTTGCGGTTACTTGGAGTTTGGTGAGATTAAGTCCTTTCATAGCCACAAAATTGGACTTCGAGAAAGAAAAATCTTTACTTAACATAAAACTTGTAAGTGAGTTAGTCAGAGCTTGACACGGCGTCTAAAAGTTAGTAGCAAAGTATCCTGTTATATACTTGAAATGAAGAGACCACGAGACGATGAAAAACGAAATATCGTTTGGTAACACCAAGAATGAGCATTAACTTCATGCATCGTAAGGATATTTTCAAGGTTTTCCCCATCCTAATTTCATTTAAATTTAGAATGCTTACAAAATGTTTTTAAATGTGAACTTAAAATTTCGCTTAAAAATCTTTTATACCCGATAACAATTTTGATATTATTTATTAAATTAAACTTAAAAAGGCTAGTATGACTAGTTTAGATGACTAGAATAACTACTTAAAAAGGCTATTATGAGTACTAAAAAGGCTAGTAGGGCTACTTAAAAATGCAGTGGAAGTTGCGATTAACTCCTTTGTGAAATACAGTAGACATAAAGGAGGAAAGTCCTGACTGCTGCGCTGAGCGCTGCGGTTACACGCTGACCGAAGTTCTGAGCTTCAGCAAAGTTTAAAAATAAATCTGGGTTTCGTTTATCATGTGCAACTAACTTTAAATTACGTGAATTGCACCGGAAATCTACATTCGGTTTTCATTATATTTTTGATGGATGGCTTATCGAAGTAAAATAACCTTAACAACCGGTCTTTATGTCGTAAGATATTGTGTCACGCTGAATTGAAGTGTAGAAGGTAATATCAGCCTGCATTGCAGCCGAATTGGACTGAAACAACCGGGGAGGTGCCTCTCGCTCACCCTATACTACAACGAAGTGAGAGCTATAAGGTAACTTCTCAGCCCACTTCAATCCGGTTTCCAAATAGGAAGTGGTATGACATCGCGCGGACAATAAGAAGCTTATTATTATCTCTCTATTAGATGTCACTCATGCATTTAATACTGTAGATCATGACACTTTTCTTAGCACATTATATTGTCTTAATATACCTCCTCTGGTGATAAGCTGGGTTGGAAGGTTTTTACACAGGCGCTGACGGAAAATAATCGTAGGAATGAACCATTCCTCGTAGTCTAATTCGTCTGCAGGTGCGCCTCAAAGTGGCGCTTTGTCTAATCTCCCTTTAGCGATCTGTATGAGCTCGATTACAAAACAATATTTCATCTCTCTACCATTTGTGTGTAGATGATCTCTAGATCTACACCCAGTCTGAACTCGAATGTTTGCCTAAAGCTATTACTATAATCAATAAAGACCGTCGGTCGTCGATATTTCCGAACCGATTTAATATGAGGTTCTCCAAGAAAAGAGCTTATTCCCATCTTACGGCAACGCGCCTGCATAACCTCTGGTCATGCGGATGTCTATGGGCGGCGGTTGTTACATTATCTATTCTATAAATGTATATTAAAAAAGAGACCTATCAGCAGTATCTGATTGGAGTGTATCTCATGGTTTGAAATTGAATCTTGTGAAGCCAGAAGTTATGGTATCGGGCATTCGACCTCTAGTTTCGAGGATAGAGCTGCCTCCGGTGCTTATCAATGACATGCATATACCATGAAATACATATGTAAAATGTTGGCGTTTATATGCATCAGAATATGCCTTGGACTTACCAAATTAAGGAAGTGAGTCGGAAAATTTTCTCCACTTGGCACTCTTTGCGACGTTCAAGGTATATGCTGACGATCTCTACGAAGATTGCGCTCGCTGAATGTCTTTTCCTTTTCTATCTTGATTATGATGACATGTGTTATCCAGACCGTACTCAGCAACAACTGAATAAACTTGAGAGTCCAAAACTTATCGATAAGATTCTTATTATCTTTGCGGAAAGATGATTACATTTCCAATTATCGTGTAAAATTCATGGGGCTCTAAATTTGTTTTCGTTGGAATACTAAAAGAATGTCACTTCTGTATAAAAAGCGTCATAATCCTAAAGAACCACAATGTCTTAAGCAAAAAAATAATAATTCTGAGAGGGCATTGCGTTCTAATGACAAAATTAGCCTTCATCTACTTGCCCAACATAATTCCTTTTACAACTATTCCTTTGCAATAAAATCTATTACGTTGTGGAATGCCTTGCCAATCAATATCAGCAATGTGAAAAACCTTGATTCTTTTAAGCGATTACTTAGAGAATATTACATTTATGACGATATAAATTAGTTGATTTCATTTACATGTTAATGATGAGGATGTGCAAATAATTTTGATTAATTTATAATGTTACGGACATTATAAATTAATCAAAATATATTAACTTACAATGTTTATACATGAAATCACACGTTTGTATGATTTTATTTATGTATGTATGTATTAGTATTGTGTATTTATTATATATTTATTGATTATATTAATTTGAATGTATTTATTCTTGTAATGTTTGTGTAAATTTCTTTCTCTCTCTACGGTATAAGCTATACCGTAAGTTACACATGTAAATAATTCTTTTGTAAATTTTTATGTGTGCACAAGAAGTATATTTTATTTTTTCTTTCTTTCTATAACAGCACGACATATATACATAGGACAGTTTACGATGGCCCACGAAGCGGCGGCGGAAAGGTCGAAAGCAAGTCTACTTAGCAATTATGTAGATCTTTATAGTCTATAAAAATCTGCAACTGTTCGTTTTCTGAGTCAAACAATAAAAAAAAAACAATTACTATCCTAGTCAAATCTAGGTTTTGCATCGCAACTTTACTCGGTTATAATAATTACTTTTGAGATAAATCACTCACATTAGATTTGGCTCGCGAACCTCTCGTAGGCCCCAATGTCGCAACCCATTTCTCCTTCTCTCCCAAGATGGCGTCTATTGTGCGCCATAAATGCCCTCACTTACGTGAAATTTGATTTCTTCTTTAACACTTCCCTGATATTAGATTCGACCATATGAAGTGTGTAACGAAATAACTTTTAGGTGAGTTATTATTTTCTACCTTGAGGCGATTTTGGTTTTCGTAAGAAGTAGAACCATGCTGCATTGCAGTTGAATTTGGCTGGTACGACAGAATAGGCCACTAGGTGGATTGAAAAGCACTCGGCTTGAGACAAATTCATTCAATTGATGCACGAAAAGTGTGTGATAATTATTGTGATTTCATAATTTTTTAACAAAGCAATCGGTCATAGTTTTTGCAACTGGAGCAAATCGAGCAGAGTGCCGTCATTAAGTATCTCCATAAAATAGGCTATCACCGAAAGCCTTTCATGATGTCGTGGTCAGTACCTAAGGTGATTCTGCTCTGTATTATTCATCCGTCAACAAATAGACAGCAGAATTCAAGCGTGGTAGAGAGAGTGTGAAAGATGAGCTCGTTCTAGGAGGCTTTCAACGTCTTGATTGATTGATGAAAAAATACTAGATTTAATTACGGGAGCCCGCAGATTAAAAATTGGAGACATAGCCTAGATAACCGGCATCTCTTATGAATTAGCTCAAGACATCGTAGTCAACGAATTGAATTTCCACGAGGTGTCTGCGAGGTGGGTTCCGTGACTGCTGTGAATTTAACCAAAAAGAACTGACTTGACTATTTCACATTGCTGTTTTGAGCTATTTGAAGCCGATACAGATGAGTTTTTGAATCGTTTTGTTACAATGGACGAAACATGGATTCATTCTTTCTGGCGTACAGACGCCAGAAAGAAAACAACATTCAGAACAGTGGAGATTAAGACGCGGGCTTGTCGGCAAATAAGGTGATGGCTTCAGTATTCGGGGACTCGCAGGGTGCGATTATGATTGATTATCTTAAAAGGGATCAGACTATAAACTCTGACTAATATTGTGTCTTACTACGCTGTTTACGGGAGGAATTAAAGGGAAAGCTTCCAAGAATGCTGAGAAGAAAATTCCTGTTTCATCAAGATAACGCCCGTGTTCACACGTCTGTGCACATGCCGATGGCTAAAATCCATAATTTTGGCTCTGAACTATTGCCGCAACCGCCCTATTCACCTGACCTGGCACGGTCAGACTTCTTTCTGTTCCTTAACCTAAAAAAAAACACTTGGTAGTTCAAATATACTCTATAATCGACGTGGTAAATACAGCAGTAGACGCATATTTTGGCTCGAAGGAAGAATCATTTTTTCTCAATGGTCTGGATGCTTTATGACAAAACTGAATGATGACAAAACTAAAATTGGCGGTGATTATGTAGAAAAATAAAAACATAGCTGATTTAATATGTTTTTATTTTCTTGGTTAGGCCGAATACTTTTCAGTCCACTCTCGTACCTCTCACTCACATATCCAAGATGTTTTTACGATACTATATCTTATTAGTGACGAATAACAAGCAATCGAAGCGTCTTGATAACTACTAACGCCCGTTGAAATCTGCATAATCGTTATGTTAAGAATAATAATAATAAAATAGTATGAGTATGATTTAATATTAATAATAATAATAATATGTGGACTTATCACACCACGTTAGCCTAGCTGTTTGCTGAGCACCATAAGGACTTGTGTTACGGGAACTAGACAACGGTATTATATTAAATATTTTTTTACAAATTTAAGAAATGTTATATATTTAAGATTTTTATTATAGAGATACATATAATACATATACAAACACCCGGGTGGTATTCGAACCCGCGACCTCTGGCACAACATACTTGGTCTAACTAAGCTTTGTTACCACTGCACCAGTCGAACGTCACAATCATAGTGAAACACATAAAATGTCTAAGTATTAAAACTCTTCACACCACGCAATCCATTAATTATCATCATCTACAACCAAAATCCATAGAGAATAGCAATCGGGCGTTAACAACCATAAACCCATCAACATCGGAGCCATAGCTTACAGCGAACGCCTCGTAATTTGCGGTCAGCTCCGTAATTGCATGTGCTTAGGCGGCAATTCCGTCAGACAAACAGGCTCCAAGACGCATCACTGATGGCTGAGTTATTGCACTTACAACTAATGAAGCCGAGTTTGAGTGATTATTTCTAGCTTCAGGATACAGGTTTATTTTCTAGCTTCCTAACTTTGTTAAATGTGTTCCAGTAAAAAAAACTAGCTTTTCTAACAGCTATTTTACTGCCAACTTAAGTGAGTAGCTTAGAAAATCAGCAAATTTAATTTCAAATACACAAAAAAAGCACAAGGCACAGCTAGTAAGTATTTATTGGATTGTAAAAAAAATCTAGTGTACACTCTGTAATAAATATATATTTTTTTTTAATATTTATTATTACAGAATGTACACTAGATTTTTTTTATACATAAATATAAATCCGCTTCAACAGACGCAATTTTTTGCGATTTTTGCGTCGTTACTTGGTAAAATTTACTTATAAACTTTGTGTGCCTCTTTAGATAAAAAATATTCTTAAAGAATAACTTCCAATTTATCCTCTCAGCATTTACCGTGTTATGTCTCTGTGTTAGCAATACTCGTATTAGGGCCATTTTGAACTCATATCAGAATTACCTATTGCTACAGGCTCTACGCCTGAATCGGACTATGAAGATCTGTCTACATGGCTTTGGTGCTCAACACTACAGCAAAATAATGGCACCGTAATAGAATTTTCTACAGGGCCCACCCTATCTTTTTCCATAAAACGGTGAGACATACGAGCAATCAAAGGCATTTCATAACATTCGCAAATACGCTACCCAACACCAGCTACTAATGACCCACAAGAAACGTATGGCTTTTGAGACGGTATCGTGTGACGGAGAGGTCTGTCACCGCCTGCTAACCCATTTCGAGTGCAGCAAGACTCTTCTTCTTTGTATTCGTCGTAATCCTCATTACTGAAGGCCGTGCCGATCCTGGAGAGCACATTCAGCTCTACCTTCAGCTCGTCTCAAGGCTGAAAACACTGAGTCCTCTTATGCGATAATTCACCGTTCATGTTTGCCCCCGTGACCTCTTTCCCTCTATCTTAACTAGTACGATCAGTTTCTCAAGGTTATCTGGTTATCTTCTGGCAATGTAATCTAGGTAGCCGGTGAGCTACTAAGGTGGAGGTGCACGACCCTAGAAATTACTAAATCCATTGACCATTGTCGATCAGTGTTGCACCAATCCATTAAGGACCCCCCCCCCCCCCAATAAAATATGAGAAATATTTTCACATGCATTTATTCATAGCGCTATGGGGTAATAAAACAAAATGGATGGGCAATTTGTTACGACAAAGGAACATAGTCTTTGATCAGCGGTGCGCTCCGACAGCCGCGTCTTACATATTGTTTATACACTGTTTTTCTGATGACCTATATTCGCCAACGTGAAACTGTTGTGGTACAGGCGTATTCGATCTATTTAACTTGCTTGAATTCATATTATTATTTTTTTAATTTCAAAAGTTCTGAACAAATTTGACGAAACCTTCACCTCTGTAATGAAATCTTCACTGATCAGTAAGTTAAAGTAAATATAAGTAAGTAAAAAAATAATTATCTATTTTTGCCAATATCACCATGCTGTCGCAGGATAAGTTCACATCAGGAGGAAGCCAATTGAACCCAGGAGACCGCTCTTTGTACCTATAAGGGGAGGGAGCTAAAGAGGAAAGGGCAGGGAAGAGAAGTCCCCACTTTTCCATTGCACTGTCCTAAAGTTGGTGGGTTGTCCTGTGGTTTGGGGCAACCCGTCTGAACAGGAGATATCGTTCCCTTAAGGGATTGACAAGCCGTCGAAGTGCCCTTAACGATTTTAATTCCAGGCGCTTCACCGAAGGCGGCACAGATGGCACTCGCGGTGGTATTTTTACGTTTTGGCACCCCGCCTAGGGTTGGTGAAGGCACGTAAGTGCGTTTTACCTCGTAAAACAAAAAGAACAACAAGGTTAGGTTGACGCAGTGTGTTAGATACAATTATTAATGTGTGTTTCATCGGCCGACTATCCCGAAGTGCTCCGAATCTATCAACAATAGGACCCTCATGAACGTCCGGACACCTAAAAAAGGGGGGCTTATCCGACAAGCTGGACCAGAATGAAATGTATCTTTACACGTAGTGAATGTGCTGAAGTAATGCAGACAGCGAAGCCATGACAAACGGTGTCCATTATCTAGGTGGTCCAGGCCTAACCGAGCTACTGTCAAATGACCATCTGACAGATTCGGTCCAATGTGTATAGCAACACCATCTCTTGAATGTCATCCGTAGGGCAATTCGGGATAGTACGCGTTTGAATGCTTAAAAACATCAAAGCTATAAAAACAACTTAATGCCGTTGCTTAACTCTAGTTTATAATCCAACTGCTTATTTGCTTTCAAACATTAAAAAGACTTCATTATTTCTGGACTCTTCTTTACTAACGCACAAACATAATTTATATAGGCATTATAACAAGCAAAATATCAGCCGCGTTAAATGGGGCCCAGCTAATTTTGAGTGCCATTAATCTTCGAGATACGCACGGAGCAGAGCCGGAAAATAATTCCTACCGTCCCACACTGGCTCATCCTCGTTGCAAATTTAATCAGGTCTAATGATAAATGGGGAGGAAATTCGTTTTTTTATATGGAGCAGACGAAATGCCCACGGTCATACTCCTGCCCACACTTGCCTGCCACCCGGTTCGTGAACAGAAATTCAAGAAATGGAACAAACTACTTTTTATAGTATAAGAATTATGCTAACGCATAGATATCAACATATTTTTTTAAAAGCGTTGCCTTCCTACCCTCTGCACCGTACAATAGGCCGCGGGTATTCAACAAACTACACGAAACACGACAGCACACCGGGAATGTCTTCATAAGAATGAGACATTCCCGGTGCTGCCCAATTACTCATGCAATGCTACATGACTCTATCTTATTCCTCTCTTCTTATAAGAGGGGTACATAGAGAAGCCCACGCGCTTTGGGCACATTTTGGTACAAAAATCATGGATCTCTCGTCATCGTCACACGCTACGTGCCCTTAAAGAAGTTTCTACTTCAAAAACGGTTTCGATTTAAAGGATGTTTTCATATTGTTCAATGTGGTGTCATTCTCAATAGAGATGTATAACGAATTTTTACTGCTAATAAACTAACCTTATGACAATATCACTACCCGGATCGGACGGCGCCATTCTCTCTCTAATAATTATTTCATCGTCATCAAGTGTGTTGCATTTGCAGGAAATAAAATTAAGCTTTGTCTGAATACTGTTATCAAATAAATAAATAAAAAGAAACACTAAAACCACCTGGTAATCTTCCATCAAGGGTCCTGTATTATATATACATTTTACCTGATTCCACCAAGCAAAGGAGGCTCATGTGCTTAGGTAAGCACATGACCCCCCTTTGCAAAGACAGGTGTCCTTACTTAGTCTTGCTATAAATTTTTCAACATAGGAAAAAAATATGTTAATGGCAAATAACATTTATTAATTTTACAGTGTGCTAGATGTATACACAAATATAGAACAATTAAAAATGTAAAAAGCTTATTCAAAATGGTCTCCATTGGTTGCAACACAGTCATTTAAACGCTGAAATAATAGAAGAATATATCAATAGAAGCACGCACTCTTCTAGGGGGAAATTCTTCACTGCCAATTGTACAAATTGTTTTAGGGACTCCAAATTATCGTGGTGTTTAGAGCAAGCTGTACTCTCTAAAACGGACCATAAATCATAATCCAGTGGATTAAAATCGGGCCTAGACGGCGGCCAGTATTCAGCTCTGTGTGTGGACCGAGCTTTATGACCCGACGCCGAGTTCTGCTGGAAAGACCATAATACTTGGTTATTTAACATGATGAGATAAATTAAAGATGAATAGTGTGGTAAAATCTAAACAACTACTGAAGCGATACGCACCACCCTTTGCGTAACCTCTTTAACAACTTTTTTCGTAAGAACACTGCGTGGACGGCCAGATTTTCTCCGTCGCAAGTAGAGGAAGTCTCATTGTACTATTAATATTCCGGTATACATACATTTGACTAATACCAAGTATACGAAGATTTTAAAAAATTGCATTTAGCTCCAAACTTATTTTGTGTAATAAAATCACAGCGATTCCATTCTCTTCATCACCCCACTCCATTTTAATATTGCAAAATGTTGTACACTGTATTGGCGACAAAATGAGAAAAAACCACTGAACAATCGTATGAAAATGACAGATTCCAAAATTAAATGTAACATTTTCTTACTTTTAATTGTAACATTATCTACGGCCACATTAAGTATTTGTTACGTATATAAGTGTGTTTTTTTCGGAATCGGAGGCAGTTCACGACTAGCAACGCTTTAGACAATCGCATAAATGACATGCAGATGCGTCTTTCTTTGCTCCTTCCCTCCACGGGACACTCACAAACCGTACATAGCTATGTACGGTTTGTGAGTGTCCCGTGTTACGTTACAGCTGTAATTTTACGGCGGTATGTGTGCGGAGGTCTAATTGTACACGCCGAACCCTCCGGCCCTATTCAACTGCAATGCGAGGCACTACCTCTTAAAAATATCAGAAGGAAAAAAAAAGAAATGGTAATGGGGTATTTAGTATATTATTATGTAGGACGTAACCCAAATTTTCCTCCCTAATCAAAACGAAGGCAGTACAATATTGCAATAACCCATACTAGCTGAGAAAATGGCAGCTAGGTGCTGCCCTGCCGCTGTCCTTCTTGCTGTTATTTATATAGGATATTTTATAATACACTGTACAAAATCACGGAGCGTTATCTGCAAGTACTTCATTCTGATGCGGAATATGATGAAAAAAATCGGTACCTAAAACTTTACTTAATTTTCTCTGAAATCTTACTCTACTTACACCGGGCGGGTGGTAGTTGCCCGTACAGCTGACACGCCCGGCGTGTTTTACCTTCGACGGTTGCAAGATTATGTCGATAGCATGCGGTGCCCACTTTTTCTGAAAATAATGACACTAAATGTGGTGAAATTTACTTTGTGCATAAGCAATAATATCGTTTCATTGTTGTTTTATTGGTGGCATAGGCTACCATGTTCTAAAGAATGTTCGATTTTTCACAATTCACTTTGTATGGTGGCAAGGCCTTCTCGGGAAATGGTATCCAAAAAGACGCTAAAATTGTATTACACTAATTTATACACTACAACTTACTACGTGGCTAGTACCTAGTTAGTTGTAGTGACCTCTTTACAATTAAAATAATAAATCCCCAAACAAACAATAAAATGTTTTCCCCTTTATTTAGTGGAACAGTTCGTGACTAACAAGTATGTCATTAAATAAGATACGAATTCGTATTTCTGGAATCAGTTGGGGTCAAAGGAAAGAGCTTTAGCAGGAGATCACGTAGGGCCTTCAATAAAGAAGTCCTTTGGTGAAATACGTACATAACTTGAGCCCAAGATGGTCTAACAAAAAGACTTGTCTAAAAACGTCCAATATCTTTTCAATTCTTGTCGACATTTTTATATCCAATAAATCTTTTCTTTTTTTTTAAATGTGTATATACATCAACGTTGAATATTGTTTACTTAATCTAACCTACGTTTTTTAGGGTCTTAGGCCCCGAAAGGTAAGAATGGAATCCAGACAGATGTCCATATGTCTTTCCGTTCATTAGTATACACATGTATGTATTTCAAGAATTTTTTCTCGAAAGAAGGAAAGATCAAACTAACTTTATATACTATTTCCACAATTATTTAATTTCAATTTACGTCCATGACCGGTTTCATCTTACCCGATGTCGTTCAAATTTTTAAGTTCTTACGTGTAACACGGAAAGGTAAAGAAATAGAAACTTTGGAAACTTTAGAAATCCACCCTTTTTCAAAAATGAAGAATTTTTTAGACGATCAACAGTGTTGCCTCACTCCCGTATAATAGAAAATTATATTCAAAAACTAATATTGTGGACATAAATCGTATATTTAATTAACATTTTTAATTATTATTTTTACATTTTAAAGAATGAATTATATAAAATTAAATTATTATCATTACAATTAGTATGTTGAGTTATTGAGAGTTATATTTGAAATTTATTTTTTTGATATTTACCCTATATTTAAATTTATATATTGATCAGTGTGACGTCGTAATTTGACATTATTAAAAATAATTAATAATGAATTATACAATGTCCAACTACGCTGCCAATATACGCGACTTTGTATGCGTTATTTATTAAATGCACATAGTACATTTATATTTTACCCAACTCCAGCAGGAGGTTAATGTTTCGCAACCGTATGTGTGTATGTTGTTTTCTATGCTGCCAGGTATGGCGTATCCTGAATGGTTTTTCGGATTTTAACGTATGAATCTAAGTTCCTTTTGGTAGCATGAGTAATTATCATTCGTGTTATTTAGATGAATCTGCATTGAAATATACTTTAAGCAGTTGTGACCAAATCCGCACCATTCTCAATATAAAAGTAACTCCAGCCATACGAGTCGCGCAAAGTCTGAATAAGTGGAGGAATATCATTCGAGATAGGTTCTTCTATGATTTAACGTAACGACCCACGGTATTGGGGAATCGACGCAAAGAGAGAAGCAATTGAGCTTTATTCGTTTTATTTAATTGAAATCTTTTTAGCGGCGTCGGGAATTTTTTTGATAGGAACCAATGTTGTTTGTTATTTTACGTAGCGCAGGTATGTAGAGCTATACGCACTCGTAGCATATATTCGAGATGCTACGAACATGTGCTACGTGCTACAGGTCCTTAATACTTTCAAACTTTCACTTATCGTCCACAAGGTTATTTGTTTGTTTCTAATAAGTACTTAGTATGTAGGATATCATAAGAAAGAAGAAATGACACTTTATAAGCCACTTAAATGCAACGACCGGGGAACGTCACAGAGATAAATAGTAGAGGCATAAAGAGCTACTCGCATGAAGAAGATCGACGCCACTCTATTTCGTTTGTCCGCATGTGCTTATATAAACTAAATAAATACAGATCAAATTTATATTAAATTAATATAATGTGAATTTCTATCAGAAAGTAACAATAGATTCCATCACCTATATTATTATATTATATCGCTTTTAATTTAATTTAGATGAGTATTACAAAATACAGCAACAATGGTAATTAGAAATGGAAACGATGCATCACCGAAAGGCCGCCATTTCTCTTGTGAGATGGATGGTTATCGATGGGACCCAACTTGCGATAAGATCCCACATTATGTCTACGTTAACCTCATGGGTTAACGATCGCCCATACAGCTATACGTCCATTAGTATCGTAATCATCAACCTTAAGCCGTCTAATGAGTATTATTTCTGTTATTGCTCATCTTTTTCATTTAGGAATAGAGTTGTCGCATTAGGGAAAACGATACTAATAGCCTGACAGTACTCACCCACATAATACCGTCGCAAAGTGACATCGTCAATTCGCGTTTTGTGAGCAGCCGGTGGCCCATTGCGCGGAGGGAGGAGGGCAACGGGTAATTATGTGGATGTTCATGGGCGTCGGTATGTCGCATGTTCATTGTAGCCGCTTTGGGCTGGCTTGTCCAAGTGATACCTCCCGCTCACGTGATACGTGTTATAATAAAAATTGACGGCTACGTTCCGGTTTCATGTGGTTTATGATTCTCGGTAGGTGATCGAAGCTAGGAGACACTGGGAACCATTGACGGATGACGATTGTATTACATAACGGGCGTTCAGTAGTCTTTAAATGTGCCGAGTGCTCTTTTTGAAAAAAAAAGGGTTGCGTCGATATTCTTCATACGAGTAGCTCTTTATGCCTCTATTATTTAACTCTGTGACGTTCCCCGGTCGTTGCATTTAAGTGGCTTATAAAGTGTCATTTCTTCTTTCTTATGATATCCTACATACTAAGTACTTATTAGAAACAAACAAATAACCTTATGGACGATAAGTGAATGTTTAAAACTATTAAGGACCTGTAGCACGTAGCACATGTTCGTAGCGTCTCGAATATATGCTACGAGTGCGTGTAACTCTACATACCTTGCGCTACGTAAAATAACAAACAACATTGGTTCGTATCAAAAAAATTCCCAACGCCGCTAAAAAGATTTCAATTAAATAAAGGGAATAAAACTCACTTGCTTCTCTCTTTGCGTCGATTCCCCAATGCTGGGGTCATTACGTTCAATCATAGAAGAACCTATCTCGAATGGTATTCCTCTGGAGGTACTTTTATATTGAGAATGGTGCGGATTTGGTCACAACTGCTTAAAGTATATTTCAATGCAGATTCATCTTAATAACACGAATGACAATTACTCATGTTACCAAAAGGAACTTAGATTCATACGTTAAAATTCCCCAAACCATTCAGGCTATACCTGGGAACATAGAAAACAACATACGCACATACGGTTGCAAAACATTAACCTCCTGCTGGAGTTGGGTAAAATATAAATGTGCTATGTGCATTTAATAAATAACGCAGACGAAGTCACGTATATTGGCTAGTTAGACATAAATAAGTCCTCGCAAGATCGATGGCCCCAAGTTGTACACAAGGTAATGTGTCCGCGTTATCTCGTGCGGCAAGGAAAACAGCGGGGTGAAACTTTGTGTACCTTATCGTTCACGTCTTTTACACGATACGATATATCGTTTTTTATAGTATAGGGGAGTAGATGAATAATCGAAGCCGTTGGACGAATATCGACGTCTACGAACATCCGCTATCTATCTATAAACACAACAGCAATGTTGTCATGAATTGGCGTTACCCGTCTTTACTACTCCCCTCCAATGGGCCACCGGTTATTCATAAATTACGTAAAACCCACATCACGGCTGTCACTTTACGCCGTTGTTTTTTGAGCGTGATGTGCCTTTCTGATCTTCACGGCCCAATTACACTGTAATGCGGCATGGCACTATCCCTTATTAGGTAGCGAAAAATTGGAGTTAAAAATTTCATACAGCAGTGCAATGTGCAATGTAAATATAAAGTTTCCTAGTAAGAGGCGGTGCCATGTGGAATAGCGGTTCGGGCTAGTGCAACCAGAAATTGTTTTACACATACAACTGTTTCAGGATGTCGCCTCACCAACGAATAAATTCAGTGCAAATCTGAAAGAGAGATGGGGCAGCGAAATGTAAGTGCGGTTGACGTTCTTATTTTTTCGTCATCGGATGTAACTGGAGTCCTGTACGACCGGACAGATATCACGCGTTGGACGGACAGTTTAAAGCGCTCTTCGAGTAACTGGGGTGTAACACCACCCACTGGTTGTTATTTAAACATTTGAAAACTCTTACTCTGACACTTGCCATTAGGAAAATAAGCAACATGCATGCCTGTCCACTAGCTGTGCCCCGTGAATTTTCCAGACCACCCATCTCAAGGGAACAGTTTAGTATGAAAAGTGTTTTTGTGTCATTTTAAGTTGTAGGCAATTGTTAATTGCATCAAACTCGATCAGTTTTAACGTCACGGAATAACGAAACATACATGCAAAGTTTCGTATTGGGAAATGTAGTTGGTTGAATGTGTTGTCACTCATTGATAGAAATCGATGTTAACGCTTGAATAAATAAATACACTTTATGTACTATTTCAACAATTACTTAAAGTTTAGCTCGAGTGTTAA
>JAFELO010000953.1:364540-404280 GCA_017140195.1 Eumaeus atala | reverse complement strand
AGATGTGATGCGAGCACCTCGGCGCGAGCCTGCGCTCCGTAGTGTTTCGCGCCTGTGTCTAGAAGTGGAGTGATGGTGGTCTTTGGCCTCGTGAGACGTGCAGGCTGGTGTCGTTTTCGCTGGCATGGAAGACTGTACTCTCCCAGCCTGCTCCACGACACTCCCTCACCTTTGCAGACAGTTCCTCGGCCAGCTTGTTGAGTTGTGTCTTGATCCTCAGACAGCGGGTTCGGGCCCAGAGTTTCCTCATCTGGCGTTTCCTACGCAGGTCCGCCAGTAGGCTCGGGGGGAGCTCACCCCGCCGGCGCGCTGTCACCGGTGCGACGGTGGTCGCCGCCGCCCGCGCCTCCCGGATTTTCTCCGTGAAGAGTCGACCGGCGGCCTCCACCTCGTCCGGAGTAGACAGATGCCCGACGATGATGAAGTAGACTAGGCTATCTTGATAGACGGCCCAGTCGATCCTCTCTCTGGTTAGGGCATACAAATCATTTGACGCCAGTACTATATAAAGGAGAGTCCCGTATAGTGCCGACCCACTTGTTTTTTAGTATATAGGGGAGAAAACGAGAAGTTGGAGAGTCCCGTATAGTGCCGACCCACTTGTTTTTTAGTATATAGGGGAGAAAACGAGAAGAGGAGTCTATTGATCATTACCAACGCCCATTAACATCCACTCAGACTAAGTTCGGCGGCAACAAGGGCAACTATTTCAGTTATCATTTAAATAAATTTTAAGATTCCAGCTTTTAAATTTAAACAAGTGGCGTCTGAACGTCTGAAGGCTCAAATGTCCTGTTGTCCAATTATTCTCAGCTATTCCCGTATATTTCCGTAAGTTTACCTCTCGAATATACAGGATTAACCTAGCTAGCAGTTTGAACACGGGACAGAGTGTTTACCTTTATTTCTCGGATAGGCAACTGTGTCATTTTGCATTTTAAACAACTACAAATATTATTCGGTATTTTATAATTTCAGTTTTATGTTTAGAATAAAGTTAATAAACGTAATTCCAGAAGTAATGTATACATGGACGAGCATAATAGTGGAAATAGTCTTAGCGCTTTCGCCATTGTTCAAGCCAAGTCATTGCGGTAGGCCTCAGGTCTCCAGGGCGAATCCGAAGATCTCGGGCGAAGCCAATTGAAGGGGCTGTCTTTTGTACGTTTCTTATAAAAATATGATAAAAGAGGCACTAGTGCGGTCGGGATAAGGTAGTTGTTGGTATTTGGCACATTATGTGCAGCGAGTCCCACCACACGTTTACACACCGTCTCCCATGGACGGTGACTTTGTCTGAGTGTGCCTCCCCGCGACAAAATAGAAACGCCTTATATCTCACAACGAACGTTGTTCTAAGTTTACGCAGACGTTACTCATTACAACAAAATTATGATCAGTGGGGCTATTATAATTAAGAAACATTCCCTCTGCTGGGGACCTAGTGATAAGCATAATCGAATCAAGACAGCAGGATATACTACTATTTGCGTTAATCGGCACAACCAGATAATTATAATTCATCTCAGTCCACCCGTGACCATGATTGATGTAAAGATTCTGAAGAAGAATGTTCACCTAGTCTGTGAGCTATTGTCATATTATTAATTAGTCACCTTTGTGGCATCATTGTTATCTTTTTATAAAATAACGTTTGCAAAAGTTGTCAATCTATAAGAGATCAATTTTCTCGAAATCTACTGAATGGATCTTCATGCATTTTTCAACCATGGATAGGGTGATTCCCGTGGAAAGTTGTTGTATAATCTGACCCCTATTATTCACCTGCGATGTCGGAGCGAATTGTTAATTAATAAAAATATAAATGAAAGATAACAATTTACAAGCAGGAAGTACTTAAGCGTAATGCTGAACAAAATGAAAAAAAAATATCTAACTAGAAGAATTTATTATTATTAAATTTAAATAATATGGCAACCGTCTTTGGAACTCAACAGGCCTTACACTTATATATATAGTACTATACTGCTAGAATTCCTAGGTCAGGCTGGCAAGCAGGAGAGTACCGCGTCTGTATACCAATTACGCGGACGTAAATGCGCGTCAGTAACCATCAAAGGGCTTCGACTGATCGTAACAGAGAAAGTAAAAAAGGGGGTAACCCCTTATAATATAAAAACTGATGTAATTTTGACAAGGATGCCAATCTTTACACAGAGTGATTGCCATCTGACCTCTGAAATCCTGAAGGGATGCCAGGCCCAGTCCTAGAATACGTGGAATTCAAATACACGAATCTGGGTTTCCTTTAACTCATCCATTATTTGAACAATCCACTTTGATAGAACTCAACAACAGCTTATAGCGATCGATATTCAGTAAGCAGGTTCTATAAATAATACCATATGAAAGATAAAAAGGTTGATAGGAACGCGATTGACCTAGATAATTGCACCGTAATACAACCAAGTTATTAACGTTGTTTTTACGTCATAACTTATGTTACGTGCCAGACGCTGGCACCTACGTTTTCCTTGTTCATGAATTACTTAGCTGGCGCTGACGCACCAAGATAAATTAGCCAGATGCCACACGTAAACGGTTTAAGGGGAAAAACCGGCCAAGTGGAGAGAATTCAAGGTCCGATAATAAGGGATAGCATGAATAAATAAACAAATGAACAAAATGAAAAAAAAATATCTAACTAGAAGAATTTATTATTATTAAATTTAAATAATATGGCAACCGTCTTTGGAACTCAACAGGCCTTACACTTATATATATAGTACTATACTGCTAGAATTCCTAGGTCAGGCTGGCAAGCAGGAGAGTACCGCGTCTGTATACCAATTACGCGGACGTAAATGTGCGTCAGTAACCATCAAAGGGCTTCGACTGATCGTAACAGAGAAAGTAAAAAAGGGAGTAACCCCTTATAATATAAAAACTGATGTAATTTTGACAAGGATGCCAATCTTTACACAGAGTGATTGCCATCTGACCTCTGAAATCCTGAAGGGATGCCAGGCCCAGTCCTAGAATACGTGGAATTCAAATACACGAATCTGGGTTTCCTTTAACTCATCCATTATTTGAACAATCCACTTTGATAGAACTCAACAACAGCTTATAGCGATCGATATTCAGTAAGCAGGTTCTATAAATAATACCATATGAAAGATAAAAAGGTTGATAGGAACGCCATTGACCTAGATAATTGCACCGTGATACAACCAAGTTATTAACGTTGTTTTTACGTCATAACTTATGTTACGTGCCAGACGCTGGCACCTACGTTTTCCTTGTTCATGAATTGCTTAGCTGGCGCTGACGCACCAAGATAAATTAGCTAGATGCCACACGTAAACGGTTTAAGGGGAAAAACCGGCCAAGTGGAGAGAATTCAAGGTCCGATAATAAGGGATAGCATGAATAAATAAACAAATAAAGGGATTTGTTTACTCAAAGGCCATTATTTTTAGCCGATATTTACCTATCCGGACCTGAATTTATACTATGGTAGCGAAGCCCAATGTTGTTACATATGATTGCTATGAAAGCTCGTTTAGTGATGAGACTAGGTTTTAGGTGGAAAAGGGATGGTTACCTTTTCTACCTAAAGCCCACACTCCCACAGATGGGAGAAATGTATAAAGGATTTTCATTATATAGGATTCATCATATATATATAGGATAGGAGGGCAAACGAGAAATCGGAGCTTTTTTTACGACTACCAAGAACCATGAACATCCACATAATTACGATGCCGATGCGTTGCACTCCTTTCCCGACAACCCAGTAGTAGCCAGTGGCCCATTTGGCTACTCACAAACCGCACGAAAAGCGACAATGAAGATGTCACTTTACGGCGCTCACACAGAGCGAGGGGTACCTCCCCCCGGTCGTGCCGACACAATTCCGTTGCATTGGAAGATGTAGTGCCATGTACAAAGCATGGCGCTACCCCTTCCAAAATCAGTTCAGTAATTCCGAATGCTATGAGATATAGTAGCAAATGAGTAGCAAACGAGAGGAGAAGGTGAGGAAAGCAATCCCTCCTTTTATTCTCATCACAAATGAGTCTCTTGCTACTCACAAACCGCATAAAACGTAACAGCTTACGTGTCAATTTAGAGCGGTAACGGACGAGTCTGTGAGCAGATACAATTATAGTCTATTCACTTATTATGGGACGAGAGTCCGATAGCATTGCAAATAAACTGCACTTGTTCACTGTTTGACGTGTTACCCCCTGTACCTCGGAGAACACGTAACATCTTCTTCACGACTTTGCCCTATTAACAAATTGAAAAAAAATTGTAAAACCTTCTGGCTCGGTCCGATTGAACATGCTCGGCTACTAGACTACGAGGCTGTTGCAGTACTTGTAAACACCAGACGATGATAATATTTTACTTCAAACATGAGTGGACTGTAATTTTGTTGGCTAAATATCGGATTTGATACACACGTTAGTCTCTTGTTGAACTGTAAACGGCATTTCGGAAATGACTATTTTTTTATCGATATCAGCCATTCGACATCCCTGTTCCTTTGAGTAACTAAATATAAAACTTGCCATTCAATGGAACTGACCAAACAATTCAGCAGATAACGCGGAAGCTAAACAATATCTCGCAGGCAGCGGGCGCTCGACGAGTGAATTCTATTCTATCATGTTTTTTTCAATTATTTTTGCTTTTTAATTCAATCGATTTTTCGATTTGAATAAATTGCTTTTTTATTTACCCGCGACGTCGTTGGCGTTGATCTACGTGCGTTCCTTACAATGAAATATTTTTACAATTTACAAATTTTAGGAAAGTATCGCAAAATAACGGGACTATATTTTTCCCTTTTATAAAATATTTCTTTTTCCACCAATCCATATATATAATATCTCGAATTTTAGCACAAGCTCCTTACTATTTGAGCATTGTAAATATATAAAAGTAGAACAATCGAGAATTTTCTTTTTTAATTTTTGGCATAAATGTCAACTAACCTTCCTACGGAGGCTTAGTAGCATCGAGGCGTAATGTTGACCTACTTTGCTAAAAAGGTGCATAAAGCGATCGAGATGTTGGAAACAGGTCGACTTCAAACATTGGACAGATGTCCAACAGCTTTAGATGTAGTTCTATGCTTGATTATCACTTCAATCTGGTTCATTTTATATCGTAGTTGGAAAAACGAGCAGGTAATGCTCATGAAGAATATCGACGTCCATCGTCCACGGAAACAAGTCTATGCAGATGCATATGAATGTTCATAACGAAGTTTACTCATTTGCTATGCCGCATGTGCTCGTTGATCTCTCGCAGAACTATCACAAATATTTTTAATATAATAGGGGGCATACTAGTTAACCAAGTGATTGTTTGCTTCCTAAATATTGAATGTTAGCAGTCCAACAATGAAATGTTCTTTATATTTTTTTTTTTATAGAATAGGGGGTTAAACGAGCAATCGGAGCTTTTTTACGACTACCGACATCCATGAACATCTACATAATTATTATGCCGATGCGTTGCCCTCCTCCCCCCCTCCCCAATGGGCCACCGGTTATTCACAAGCCGCACGAAACGCGACACTGAAGATATTACTTCACGGCGGTATTACATGGGCGAGATGCACAATTCCATTTCATAGGAGCATGTAGTGTAATGCACTATGCATGGCACTACATGGTCCTATGCAGCATGGCACTACCCCTTCCTAAAATAAAGCATTGCCATCACTCCACGTCTCTTGTGACAGACAGAGCGGCACTGCACTGTCGTGCCAGCTCAATTATGCTGAAGTGATTCTCACAAGAAGAGAACTTATCTTCTTCTCGTCTGTTCAAAGCGCCAGATGCTAATTTAACAACCCAAAAGAAAATAATAAAATTCAATTATTCATCTTAACAGATGTATGTTCCAAACTTGGGACCGCGAAGTCCATTTTTTTCCTTCACGAGTCGGGTAATAAAAAAGTTTCGGGCGACCACTTTCTGAGTTCGGAAGGAAAAGAACGTCATACTACATCAGTACCTCTCGCTCACATAGTACACCGCCGTAAAGTGACATCATTCAGTTTCGCATTTCGTGCGGTTTGTGAGTAGCCGGTGGCCCATTTGGGGGAGGAAGAAGGAGGGTAACGCTACAGAATCGTAATTATGAGGATGTTCATGGGTGTCGGTAGTTGTAAAAAGGCTCCGATTTCTCGTTTGTCCCCTATTCTATTAAAAAAAACCATTTAAAAATGCTCCGACTGCTAATATGCCAACATAAAGTATATAAAACCAACATAAAGTATATAAATCCATGCTACATACGTAGCTCAGACCATTCAGGCGTCCGCGTAACAAGATAAACTCTTTACACCAGCAGAGCCGGTTGTTAATTGAACACACTAATAGCTCGCAAACTAACAAACAACTCTCGGAGCCTTTGTCACAGCCACAATTGCTTGGGGCCCAGATTGACAGGCTAAAACGGCCTTAATCGAGAAGTCTTTGTATTTTAAATGGACTCGACGTTTCGCCTTTATTTCTCTCATTACATCATCAACATCATAAATTATATATTGATAAGTTCTGATTTCGCTTTGTAATTAGGGAAGTGAATCAGTCGATTTTTCGTTGTTAGGTATTAAGTTCCACGGTTTCACGGGTTATTAAGGCAAGCTATTCAATAATCTACTCCACTCTACTCTACTCTACTCTTCTTTAAATTGTTGTTTATTTTCACTTTGTTTTCTTAAATGTTAACCATATTGTTTAATTTATTGTAATAATATTAATTGTAACAGTGTTGACAGTTGTTTCAGACGTTGGAAAAGAAAGCAATTTATTGAGGTACTGGTCGCCTCACACTATTAGAAATTCTGTGCTGATGAATATGATTTCTATATTCTTCTGGCTATAATTCTTCTATTTCTATTTTCGCTTCCGTCTCCGCTCCTATCTGGCCTCTCTCTGCTTACAAAGAATAAGCGCAGATCCGAAAAATCGTTACATTTCTATTCGTGCTGTGCTAGATTCGCTCTATTTCTGTAGCACTTTCCGAACTTCGTCAAAAAAATGCGATAGCATGACGACCGTTCTTACGCTGGTGTTATGTCACCGCAATGCATCTTCAGTTTTACTTCCTACGCCTCTGTAATAACAGCATTCATTTCAGTTTTTTATTTTATAAATTCAACGAATAAAAATGGATGCTCGACACGAAAAAAATCTGGGTTAGTTTGAAATGCCCTTACGTTGAGTGGCAGCAACAAAATAGCAGAAACAGAGTAAATCTATGGTGAAATTATATTTTCAATTGTACTCCAGGCTGCATACGTTCATAATTCAAGCAGTGTTTACCTATGATAATCATAAAATGAATCTCTTTTATGACTTTTTATTTAATTAAACGTAAAGGGGTTCTTTTTGAAGCTACGGAAGTGGTACTTAAAATTTTTAAAATATAAAATGTTATCATGTCTTTTGCGGGTGCTGTTTAAAGGCTAATTAAAATATATTGTACTTGTCATAATTTAATCAATTTAAATAGAAATTAAAAACGTTTCAGGAATTAACTAGTAATTTTTTAAATATTTTTTTTCCAGATATAAAATGGACTTTGTACCATTTTATTTGCTGTGACAGTTCTGTAAAATGACGAAAAAATGAACTTTGAGTAGCTGTGAAAAAATGATGTTTTTTTTAACGTTAGAATAGCTTGGGTTGGTTTGCCGACCAGTGCGAAGATTCTGATGAGAGAACCCCACCCCACAAGAACTTCACGGAAGCGGAAAGAAGGATGAGGTGACAGATCTGTTGGCAATACGGTCGACTCCGTGACAGGCCAAGACCCCGTGACCCAGACTTTTAATATAAAAATTTTATATACAAGGGGTCAAGCGAGCAGCCAGACCTTTGTTGAGTTGATGGTGTTGCTCTCCTGTCCTCCTTTCCCCCATTAGGCCTCTGTATCACCTTACCTGTGTACCTCCCCGGTCGTGCCGGCCCAATCCGCTGGAATGCAGCAAGTAGCTACCACTTAAATACTTTTTTGCTCAGCTCTCATAAATGAAGTCTCGTAAAGTAAATGAAGGCTACAAACCTTATTATCGGTTCCGACTGCTTGGGTGACTTTTTATGTTACAAAAACCTAGAATATTGAATTTTTTGCTCCTTACATTATTTACGGTCTCCGTATAATCCCCACTTTATCCCTATCAATCTTCCTTTTAGCTCTTTGTGTAGTTTATTTTATTTACTCAGGAACCCATTATCAACGTTGATATTCTTTTTATATTCTCATTTTCATTTCATTAACTTAGTTTACCCGCGAATGGAGGTCACCCATAATAAATTATTAATATGTACCTTTGATGACGTTGAAATACTCAGCGAGAAATTGTATTTTTAATTTCTTTGATTTCCTTACAAACAAGTGCCGTCGAGAGCACGCGCTAACTATTCGTCCGTCTGTCACAGAGCCGTATCTAGAACTCCAATAGATAAAAATCTTCATACGTTCAAATTTCGATACGTGAACGAGCTATCGTTGACATATAAAAGTAACTGATAGTGACGACTTTTTTATATCGTAGTTTTCTTTCTGTGCTAAGAGTATTTTTTTTTTTGTACAGGAAGGCAAACGAGCAATTGGAGCCTTTTGATGACTATCGATGCCCATAGACATTCGCAGTATTGTTGTCCTGCATATGCGTTGCCCTCCTTTCCTCCTCTTCACCAATGGGTCAAAGATTACAATGGACAAAGACTACTAGTTGGTGAAAGGATCAAACTGAAATTCGTATATATGAATTTCAGTTTGCTCTTTTCATGTGTTTCTAAGAAAAGTATCTTCACAAATATACAGACAGACGTATGTTTAACCCTATAAGGATTCCGTTTTTCCTTTGGGTCTACGATTTCATGGTGGTTTTAGGCCTTCATTATCAAGACTATGTATAATAAAACTTAAATCAATGAGCTGAAATTATTTCGCTATTCATGCAACGTCTAGAAAAAACATAAAACATGAAATAGGCCAAGCCGTTATCTTCTTAATTAGGCGTGTTTATTTTGTGCTTCGCTGCCAAAAATAGGCGAAAGAGGTCACTTGGCACCGAAATAAGCTGAGCTCTCCCAATGGCATTCTATTAATTTCGATATTTTTTGCTCCCTTTTTTGCACAACCCTACTTTCGACGCTTTGGATTTTTTAAACAAACTTTAGGGTCCGTTCCACGCTACGATATTTTAGCGCGTCGTTTTTTTCTAGCGATTGCAACAAACAATAAAAATGCAGTTCAGAATCCAGTCAAAGTTTCAGTAGCAGTGGGAAGTACTAACAACTTATAATAGTTGACAAACTTATATTTGCCTGCAGCCATTTAGTATGAAATAAATTAGTTCTTTTAGTGATACTGGATTCAATTTTAATTTACATTTTATTTTTTTATTGGTGGTTGCAGCGAGGATGTGTGTCGGGCGTTGGTATGTGGAAATATCTCTGTTCAGACTAATTTTAACAGCCTGAAGTGCATATTGAAGGAGCCATGCGTATTATCCGAGATAAAGAGTTTTAATCGTACCAAATTGTGTTCTTTGTCATTTAAATCAACGCTGTCAGATGTCATTTAAATCAAACCAGTGTTACAGCGCAAAAGAGTAAAAAACATAATGCAATAATACTTCTTCCCAAGCACAGCCTCTTGACGCCATGAGTTACTTCTTCGATGTTTCCGAACCAATAAGACTTAGAGATCTACAAGAATAGAGCCCCCTTCTCTCTAAAAGGCTGGGCAACGCATCCGCGAGATATCTGGTGTTGCGCATGTCTGTGAGCGTTGTGGACTTACCTTACGTTGCCCAACTATGCAATAATAACGCATCCGCGAGATATCTGGTGTTGCGCATGTCTGTGAGCGTTGTGGACTTACCTTACGTTGCCCAACTATGCAATAATAAAAAAAATTGTAGGATGTACGAACATTCACAGTAGTCCTTGCTACCAAATGATTTAGAAATTTTGACTTCTACAACGTATTCAGCAGCAGTCAGTTATATTCTACAACGTAACCTTCTGTAGTGGCCCTCTACACATGATATATACAAACGTAGAAAGCTTAACGGAAATAGGCATTGCCATGATGTACTGAGGATGAATTAGGCCACCGCGCCCTTCTGTCGTAGCTCACATAACTCCACCGTAAAATGAGAGCTGTGCTGTCGCGTCTCGTGCTGCTTGTAAGTTGCCAGTGGCCCATTGGCGGGGAGGTGAAAGGAGGACAAGGCATGTGCGTATATAGTCTGGGTCCATATATATATATATATATATATATATATATATATGGACCCCTCACCACATGAATCACTGGATTCAAAGAAGTACAACACGCGAAACGCGAAATTGTTTCCATTATTTCTCGCGATTATTACATGAGTGAGATGTGTCATAATCGTACCGATACATTTCACCTACAGTGCAACATCTCTCACAAATATGTTTATTTAAAAATTTAAATATAGAACGACAGAATCCGAGTGGCCAGTCTAGTTGACGGGTGACCAGGCACAGGTGGGTGATCAAAGAACCCAGTCGACCGTATAAAAGCCCCGGGACCAGCTAATGAACCACGGCCGGTTTTTAACCACGCCCGCTTCATACCCCGTGATTTCAATTGCTTTGAATAAAAGGGGAATTTCAAGGCAATATTAATATTTTAGAAAGGAAATTTCCTTTTATAACGAGAAAATAATATTTATATTAATTTATATTTACGTTTCGATTTGTACTACTTAGTTATGCGATGGGCTTAGTAACGTATAATATGCGTTAGGCCAACGGTTGTGTGTTTGAATCCCGCCTAAGCTATGCGCATTTATAATGTCTTTACATATGTTAGTATACTAAGCTTATAACATTTCATAAAAGAAATATTGACTCAATTATTTTTTTATAGTATAGCTCTAGGCCAACGAAACTTTTGACGACTACCACGTTCATAGACGTCCGCACTAGTGTTTTGATGAGTTGTCCTCCTTCCCTCCTACCCTCCAATGGGCCGTCAGCTACTCACGAACCGTACGAAACGTAACAGCACAGCGGCAGTTCGAGTGAGCGTGATGTACCTCCCTAGTCACGACGGCCCGATTCGGTTGCAATGCAGCATGGCACTACCTCTTACGAAAAATGTATAATATTTTAACAACGTCACACAACAACGTTTTTATTCGGATCTGGTTTTAATGGTAGTGTAGAATGCTCCGCCGTATGAATATAAACGAGGGTCATTAAAGTCTTCTTCCCTTTCTCCCTTTAATGCTATAGTGAACCTATTTGTTACTTCGAGTGTGTTGTATTTAGTGTCAACTTGGCGCGATTTGTATGTCAGGTTCTCGCACATTTTATCTCAACTTAGCACGCATGTTATATCAAATTCGCGCAAATTGTATGTCTACTTAGCGCACATTTTATGCCAACTTCGCGCGCATTTGATGTAAACTTTGTGCATATTTGAAGTCAAGTTTGGGCCCGTTTTATGTCAACTCCTCGCGCATTTGATGTCAAGCTTGCACCCATTTTATGTCAACTTCGCGCGCATTTTGTTTCAGCTACGCGCCAACTCTTACTGCCACTCCAATACGCACAACATCAATTAATCTTTGGAACAGCAGTTCGCAACATTCGGAGCATTTTTGACAAATACCTTACCGGTAATACTTTTTTTAATAACATAAGGGGGCAAATGAGCAATCGAGCCTTCTCATAGCTACCGATGCCCATGAACATCCGCACTATTGTTACGCAGATGTGTTGCCATCTCCCCTTAATGCCATCGACTACTCCAAAACTACAATAACATGAAAATATTGCTTATGTACATTACTTTACCGTATTTAATGTCATTAATTGAGTCATTATTTTCAGAATATATGGACACCGCATGATGTCGATAGAAACTCGCGCAATTATCGGCTACTTGGTCCTAGTCAACCGTACAGTAAAAATTTCAATGACAAATAGTTAAAAATATATGTACCAATTTTTTTACATATTTGCAATCAGAATTGAGTAGCTGCGATTTTGTACATTGTCTTACATAACACCATGTAGATTTATTGTTGTTGTATATTTCAAACCAAAAAATATGGCAGCTGCGGTACATAATATTATAATGAAACTGCGATAGAATTGTAATTAATTTTATTTAATTCCTCCAAAATCCTCCCTGTGAATACATGAGCGCAAGATAGCTCCGTATTCGGTCCGGACCTTTTTAGTTACAATGCAGGAATAGCACTACTTATTTCTCTTAAGGGTGCATTCAAATAATACATTTCAAAAGTTTGTGTTTAATAGATGCCATAAAACATTTCAAACCAGAATGGCCGCTGCGGTACGTCAGATTACAATGAAACTGCGATAGAGTTATAATTAATTTTAATTCCTCCAAGTTCTCTCCCTGTGATTATGGTAAATTGTGTTAAAAACTTTTCCTGTAATGTAGGCCACGTTTTATTGAAATTTCCGTGTTTTTCTCTTTGGTTACGGTTGTTTTTTATACTCCAGGATTAAAAGGATAGGCGGACACGCAAATATAATTACTTTCCGTCCTCGGGTTTAGTATTTTCAATTTATAATTAACGTAGTAATTACATAGTGCCTATTTATCGACACTAATTCGTTACCGGCTATTACGTTTCCACCGTTCAAGCCCTGTGCGCTGAGTAGCCCAGGGTGAACCAAGACATTTTGAACGAAGCAAATTGAACTGAAAATGCTGCTCTTTTTCCCCTCTAACAAGAAAAGGAGATAGATGATGCCGGAGAGCTCGTTCCTAGACGACTGGCGAGCCGTCGAGGTCTCCTGGTAATTCCAAGTTCCGACGGTGTGTATTTGTCACTATCGTGTGCAAAGAAAAATTGTACACCTCGAACATGGACGGTGTTGTGAAAGAAAAAATAAAGTTACCTCCTTGTTAACATTTTGATAGTACTAGTACCCTCGTACAGATGATAATCATGATAAGAGTCCAACGTTGTTGGGTATACGTTGTTACATACTCATATGTGTTGATGCGTTACGTCAGGTTGACATATGCAGGGCGGTGTGAACATCCTGGGAGGTGGACTCTAGGTGAGGAGTACTACGCGTAAGGTGGCAGGCTGCAACACATCCCTAGGTACAAACACAAGGTGTCCTCGTGGCCTTCGGGGCCGTACTGCATATTGCATGTGTCTTACACGGGTATCAGCTGTCATAGCTGTCATCGCTATGACAGGCTATGTAAATATCTTAACCGATATACAACATACGCATCCTACGTATACCCGACAATGGGTTGAGAAAGAGGGTACATTGGAACGCATAAAACGATTCGATATATAATCGAACATCACGTAAGGTAAGTCTGTTTGATCACATGATACGGCCGTTTTATTTGATTTTCGAATGTATATTTATTTTTTTAGCAAGCACGAAGTGTAACGAGCGAGTGATGCACCGCCTTGTGTGCCAAAACGAATATGCCTCGGCTGGAATGAAGTAGTGAAACTCGTTCATTCCAGCCGAGGCATATGGATTAAAAAATATTATTTTATAACTAACTTCTCTTCTAACTAAGCCAAAACTAAAAGATTCGCATTATACTTCATTAAGCGGTTAAGATTTAAATAAAGTCAAAAACATCAAGCAAATGTAAATATTCATATACGCAGTCGGGTATCGGGATCATTTGTATGACAGAGGTTGATTAAAACGAACTTCCAATTAATTTTAATTTAACAAAATCCTCGCTAAAACAGGCACAATAAAATTATGGGCGCTTCGTTAGACCTTTGTGAATTTAGACAAGAGTTACATCAATTCTTATTTCTGTATTCAGGGCTCTTTCAGATGTTATCATTAACCTGCTTTTTATGCGATTTGAAAGTGTACACGCCAACATCATCATCGACAGTCTTTATCGTTCTTCTAATATCTATTTATTGGGGGGAAGGAAGTCAGGGTATGGCTATTGTGAGAATCGCTATAGTGAGAATAATTTTTCCTGCAGAAATAAGAAGAATTCATCTGCTGCCTAGCACGGCCTGCAACCAGGCAGAACACCGAAATTAGACAGAACACTGGTCAGTCGGTCAGTCCGAATGTCCTCATGTGCTCTCATATGATCGGCGTCACTTCGTGAATTACTGTGCCCCGGAACAAGAAGTCATCAGGACACCTTGACGGCTAGTCAGGGACTGACGCCACCACCACAGATGAGGTTGCGCCGCACCACAGAACAACCCCACCAACTTTGCGACANNNNTACAAATAGCAGCACCCTCCTCAGTTCTTTCTCCCCACCGCCACGACCACCCATCACGCCCTACCCGATTCGGTGAACTGAGGACTGCGGAGTGCCAGATAGGCACGTGTAATGTGAGAGGTGGCTTCGATAAGATATATGAATTAATAGATAAATGTAATGTACGAGAAATGTTTCGATGGTTTATGTACAACAGAGACTTAGCGTATGGATAGTGAAACCACTGATCTCCCTGGTGGCGTGGTGACCCTGTGATCTGGTGTTTCACTGAACGATCACATATGTAGGACATTTTCTAGTATGGTGACTTAAGTTGCTCAAATTTACTTAATATTTACACACATGCGGTGCTAATCAAACTTACGTAACCGTCAAATTTTGTTTAGTGTGTTGAAAAAAAAATTGTTCACTGTGTTGTATAAAGTTCGGAAACTTTAAGACAAATCATATCTGAGAGACTAATTAAGAATATTACTTTAAAAAATTAGAAATGAAAAAATAAGCCGTTTAGAACTCAAATTGTACAAACTGCAAATGATTAAAAAAATCTACAGCCTTCGTATAGCCGGGAATTTTGAATATGGAACAAGTGTTCTCAAGTGTTCTTTATTCGGATTTCGATATGTGTAAACAGCAAAACTGAAAGAATAAATATTTACCGCCAAATCTGCACAGATCTAGAAGCATTTGCGCACTAAAAATAAGTTCATAGTTTGTGAGTCCTCGATATGAAAACCGCAGCAATAAGTCTTGTATAAGCGTCTTCCTCGTAATTTTTACTTTATAACTTTGGTCGTTCGGCTTAAGATTAACTTCAGCGCTTTTTATGACCTCAGTTGAACAGTGCCTTTTATAAAAATAGTAAAAGGGTATTGAACTATACAATATTTTAATCATCTTTAGAGGCAGTGACATGCTTCATTGCTGAATTGGGCCGACACGACTGGAGAGGTAACTCTCGCTCACACGATGCCACCGTAAATGACCTCTATGCTGTAGCATTTTGTACAGTTTGTGAATCTCAGCTGGTGGTCCATTGGGGGATTGGGATGATTGAAGGAACACATCTGTATAAGCGTGTGCGCCTGTCTTTGTCCTTAGTAATTATAACATTATCGTCATTATCACTGTCAGCCCCTATCGGTCCACTGCTGGACATAGGCCTCTTCAATGAACGCAAGAGACGACCGATCTCCGGCCACACGCATACATCCCGGACCGGCTATTACACGGAGATCGTCTTCCCACCTGGTGAACGGTCGACCAACACTTCGTTTTCCTAAACGCGGCCTTCACTCCAGAACCTTACAGGCCCGTCTGTCATCTGTTCTTCTAAGAGTGTGACCAGCCCAACAACACTTTAGCGAGTTTATTCTTCGCATGACGTCGGATACTTTATTTATTTGCCTTATGACTATGATTAAAACACTATGCATTTTTTAAATCATGATAATTAGAAGAATTTCGTTCGGCTTAATTAATTTAATTATAAATGTGAATATATTTTCATTGTTTCATGCAAAACTTCTGACCATATATGAATTTTGACACATTTAGACTATAATGTGGATTAAGTTAAGAAATACGTTCTATCCCGATACAGCGAAATTTCATTAGGATAGAATTTGCGAGGAAAATCGCGGGGTACGGTTAGCTTGTAAATTTATTTTTGATTTTATTTTTAATGTATACAGTTCACTCATTTGAAGCTGAATTTCCGTCAAGCCGTTAATGCTGTAGAAACGGACACAAAAAATTACAAAAATATACCTTCAGTCAGCCAGTCTTGTCCAGGGACCGGAGAACCCCTTTTTTGATTAAGCCTACTTTAGGGACACCCTATTGAAATGTTACCCGATCGAAAAGGTAACTTATTGATAATGTCAGTCTTCCGATGTGGAAATCATTTCGAATAAGGTTGCCTAGTACTGATACGCTTACCCAATTATAATAAATACCCAATAAAATACTTTATTGTATAAAGATACCAAAATATAAATATTTCTGAACTTACCATGATAGGTTCACCTTATCTTAATATCTTTTCCGCGCACGATTTCTTCCTATTTCAATAAAAAAACCTAATGAATGGATAAGTTACAGTAGGGTTGTCGAATTCGGTTAGTGCTTACCCGAATTAACAGTGTCGATTATCAGGCTGATAGGGCATTTGAATACAGGCCTATGAAATACCCCTTTAAGGGTAAGCGGTTCCAATTCCTGGTCTTGTCATAAATATTGTAACAAAGAAAACATTTTTTTAAACATTTATTACTTTTACAGTGTGTTTACGGTTCAATACACAAATGTAAAACAATTAAAAATATAAAAATATAAAAAGCCTATTCGATGTGGTCTCCGGTGGATGTAACACAGTTGTTTAAAGGTTAAGGCCAGTTATCTTTAGAAGCGAGAATTCTTCCCATGACGAAATTATTCACTGACAATCGTATGGATTGTTTTAGGAACTCCAAAGTATCATATCATCATAACATGTGCTCTGACCAGCAGAGCAAATGACCGTAAATCATTTTCCAGCGAATTGAGGTCGGGCTAGATGAAGGATAGTCTTCAGCTCTGATCGAGTTCGGAACGTTCGTTTTAACCAAGATTGGGTGGATCGATATTTATGGTCTGGTCCCAAGCTTTTCGGACTTTTTGCTTTCGGACAGGATTTTTTCGTTTTCTTACTGCCTACACTTTTTTCACACGAACAATACGTGGGCGGCCAGATTTTCCTTATCACAAGCAGAGGAAGTATTGTTGTACCTATTTATAGCCCGGTACACAAACATTACACTAATACCCTGTGTAGGGAGAGTTTTAAATATTGCGTTTAGCTACAAACTTACTTTGTGTAATGCAATCATAGCGATTCTGTTCGCTTTGCCGCCCCACTCCATTTTAATACCGCAAAACTTCTTACAATGTGTTGGCACCAAAATGAAAAAGTTGACACAATCGTATAAAAGTGACACATTCCATATTCAAATGTAACATTTTTTTAATTTTAATTGTAACATTTTTGACTAAGTGTAAGTACAGTGAAGAAACATTAACTTCCGTCGGTCCCAGTCGGGTAAGAAACCATGACCGGTTTTATTTCATCCCGGCCATTATGCTTTATTAATCCTGGTTTACTGCGCAGTAAATTGGACTTGATTTCATTGACCCGTGTGTCACCACAAATCATTTAATTGCATTCAATATATAATCTATGGCAAATATGCCATTGGCACAATGTAATCACATTATTGAAATATATTTTTAATATACTTTAGTCAGGCTATTGAATTGCTAATTAACATGGCGCAAATTTTATTCATTCTCGACTTTTTGCTGGGTTCATTCGATTCACGGAATATGGTAATTGTTCGCAATAAAAGCAGTTAATTATAGGTAAACACGTTTTTGAAGTGAAACTTCTTTACGTATGCTTGTCGCGGGGGTAAGCTGGTCAATGCATGGGGCTAGCGTTAAGAAAACGACGCCAACGTAAGTGGAGATGGAAATGTTAAATCTTTTTTTTTTCGGAGGGACCTATTAATGTTGGCAGCGCTGTTGCCCTCGCCCCTACAGTTCGTCGTGTCTACGGAAGACTTTTTTGTCTTCAGGTTTTAGGTAGACGATAGGGGGACAGACCCGCCTCTTTTCCCGCAGATAGGAAGATGCAAACGGGAATTATTGTAGGCATTATTACCCTATGGTAATTATTTTTGGGACCGAAAAGGGGGAAGCGGTCCTCCTCCCCACAATAGTGGGACGGCGCGCGCACGATGCCGTTTAATGTTACGGGGCGTGTATAAGGATAGTTGAGCTCGTCTTTTGCTTTGGCTTGTCGGAGGAGGAGGGCCTCCACCCCCACCCTCTGATGGGTGGGGTCGATTTGCGCTTCGAATCGGCTGATCATATTTTAATTTTTATTTTTAGAGCTCTCTAAGATCGCGTTTTATTATTTCTATATTCATTCAAGATCACGACTTACGGATTCGAACCCGGGCTCGTTTCCGTAAGCGGTGTGTGAATTTGTCATTCTGTCAGTCATGTCTTATAGCTGTGTCACTATATGTGAGATTTCAACGCTCGACCGGTACGAGCGGTGTTCATTGTGTTGGTTCTAGCAGAAGAAATGCATTTACGCACCATCCAGCCGGCCCAAGGGGGCCTGACGTATGTGTCGGGCTCAGCTCGTGAAGCGATAGCTACTACCGACTAAAACCTGCTGTTCGTAGGTTACTATTGGCATTTTACTGCGGATGCGTGTCTGGGTGTGTTTTTGCTTGTGTGCAAGGGTGGACTTAGCAACTGCTACGGCTATCGCGTCGTCGGCGTCGTGCAATACGTGCTTCGGCCAACGATATCGGGAGTCGGTTATTAGCGTCGGATCGTACTCCGACGTCTTTCTTATGAGACTGTTCGGGTGATTCAGGGCCCTGTCGAAGAACTTTTGAGAGAGTTCTTTGAAGTGGCCCTTAATCGAGGTCAATTTAAAGTCACAGTGTAGATCGATATTGCGCACGTACCAGGGGCAACCAGTGGCCGTACGCAGGAATCTGTTTTGCAGTTTCGGCAAACGTTGCAGCTGTAGGGGTGATACGTGCGCGAATGCGGCACTGCAATACGACATAATCGGTTGAATGCATGCGATATACAAAGTGAGCTAATGTCTATTCGTCATTTTGTTCCTTTTGTTTATCAGGGGATAGAGTTTGAACAGGACGTATTGCGCCTTTTTTAAAACTCCGTCGTTGTGATTCCGGATTTCCATCGATCTGTTTAGTGTGACGCCGAGATATTTGTGTTAAAAATGTTAGTCAGAGAAGGTTTAAATAGAGTTAATTTACCTTTCGCATGCTACTGTACTTTCTGTCTCAATTCCTCTCATAGCTAGTTATGTTTCGTGTAACTAAAGAAGCTTTACTTCGGTGTTATGATCTAAAGCACACTCCAATCTTTTATGTATTTTAATGTTAGTCTTCTTGGTAGTATGGAATTAAATTAAGATGTCGATTTTTTTCCAGTGATACATAGCATATAGCCTGCCGTGTCAGATGAACTATCTAACGGTGAAAGATTTTGACAATTCAGAATGTAGTTTCTGAGATTTGAACTCAACTTTGAATCAAACAACAAAATTTTACAGCTTTTATAACATTGAGCCCTAGCGTACTGCCCTGGTTCCGCCTATGAATGGCAATGGCAAAGTAATCACTAAAACCTTCCTTGGTTACTGCTCTATTCAAAGGTGAATTTGTATACTAATTAATTTTTGAAAAATGTAACAACATATGGTAAGACCCAACGCACACAGTATCATTGTTAATAAATAAATAATTAATTAATAGCAAATAAATAATTAATTGAGAATGAAAATCCGTTGATTAGATTTTAAGATCATCAACAATCATATGCAGACATACAGCTTTTGGGGGCTTCGTTTTATATATAGAAGTTCATAGGTGATAGTACCTCCTCATTTACAAATTGCATCTAATGCGACACCATAGCTGTCACTGTTCCAGGGTGTAGTGACGAGGTACCTCCTCCGCCCACAGCGGCTGTAATGCACTTCTACTTACTAAGTAGCAATGCGTGTACGCATATAAGTAATGACACGTGCGTGTCGACCGGCTGGTTCAGTTAGGAACGAGGCGGTTGATCCGCGTTTTACGCCAGAGGTCGCGGGTTCGAATCGCCTAGATCATGTATTATGAATATTTACATAGTAAAAATCTTAAATAAATGAAATTTCTTGAATTTATAAAAAGAACATTAAATATATTTCCGTTGTCTAATACCTGCATCTCAAGCTCTTACGGTACTTAATACGAGCTAACTTGGTGTGATATGTCCACATATGTTTTAACGTATGTATGCATGTATGTGGAGTATGTCGAACCATAAAAATGTTGAACTTTATGGTTAATTACAAAACAGGAGATAATAGTGTAATTGTTAGCTTGACGTGCACTGAATGTACAATATAGACCGTACTTTTAACAAAAAGATAATACACGACATGTCTTTCAGACAACTAAAACAAAAAGACTTTTTTTTATGCTAGGAGACCTAATGAGCAGTCGGAGCTTTCTGAAAACTTCCGGAGCCTTATCCTCCTTTCTCCAAATGCATTATCCTCCTTTCCTCCTCACCTCCAATTGGCCATCGGCACGCACGAAACGCCACAGCGACGCTGTCAAGTGAGCGAGAGGTAGCTCCCTAATCGTGCCGGCCATAATTTTCCTCCAATACAGCATTCTCTGCCTCTTATCAGCACACACTTAGATATAGAAGTAAAAGATAAGAAAGAGCGTGAAGGGAGTGTCTCAGTATGTTTGATGTATCTTTTAGTTTTAAGGGTGGAATGGTAATAGATAGAAAATACCTAATAATATTGTACCTGAATCTCACCCAGGGTGATAGTCGTTAGCCGAGAGCTCAGTTTTCGGATAAAGACGTGGTGCATTCAATCATAATCATATTATATCACTCTGTGGCCATGATAATAATTATTAAATTAGTTATTATAAACACTCTCATATTTGGATGCACGTCTCCCATCTGTGGAAGAGTGGGGGGGCGGACGGAATTCCATTTTTGTGGACATCATCATCATTATCGGCCCTTATCTAAAATGTATACATTATATAAAATGTATTGTGAATATATTAACAGCCAATATTTACAAGTTACATTGTAAGCTAAATAATATGTGCCCTGCAATTCTTTAAGCAAGATAAAACCAACATTCTTGTCTAACTAGTAATATCACCATATATTGATGTCTTAAGTTTACGCGAATTATACGCATTACAATTAAACTACTTTTACAAATTTTATCGCGGTTTATTCATTTCACCCGTCAGCCGTCAGTCCACCTGTGACCTGGGTTGCTGTGAAGAAAAAGTCGGGCTACTTAAATAATTATTTACCGCGATAAAATCCGTAAAAATATTATTATTGTAACTAATATTACCTCATTACTACGGAGACTACTTGTATGCTAACAAGTTGATAACGAAGATTTAATAGCGCTAATAGACACATCAACAAATTGGAGTAACATTAACGCGATGGGGGCAAGATACCGCCCGTTACAAGAGCGGAACCGGAAGCGGCGATAGTATCACTGCACAACACGCGAGCCTATAGCCGCGCGCCTTAACTACCCACACGTGCACTACTATATGGAACGCTACAGTCAGCGTTTAGGCGAATGAATTCCCATCATTATAGCGGGGAATCAATTCGCCTCATTAACGTAGTTGGTATCATCCTCTTCATCAGCCGGACGACGCCCACTGCTGGACACTGTAGGCGTCCCCCACGGAGGGCCACAGTTTACGATCACAAGCCATTTGCATCCAGCGGCTCTCCGCCGCCGTAGTTGGATACCGACATATACATGATTGTTAAACTTGTGGATTCAAATCCGGGGTCATGAATTCTGGATGTGTATCATAATCATCGGCCCTTATCCGTCCGCTACCGGACATAGAATTACTTCAATAATTTTTTAGACGTCCAATCTGCGAGCGGCGTCACATTTACACGGAGATCGTCTTCTCTCCAGTGGTTCTCCTCCATTCCGAAACCAACATTTATAGAGCAGTAACCTTAAGAATTAAATATACACACCTTACAAAAAAGCGGACGCTAAAACAGTTTTATAGTTATTATTATTTTGCTAGAATAATTCAATCCAAAAATATGATATTCAGTTACTTAGCACCATGATACACTCTATAAGTTATGGATGTGATTTTTGGAAGCTTACTATATTAAAGTGGGTTTAATTAAATTATAATATCAAATTTGGAAATAGGTATATCGTACTTCACTTTATTTATCTCAGCGATGCGATAATAAATAATGAAATTGGTCGTATTTGAGAATAACACCTGCAATAAATTTCAATGTGTCCCTCGAACGTACGTTGTAATTTGAAAAATAAATCTGTGCTTTTCTCTATTTTGGATCATAATTTACTACCTGAATCTGGAAATATTCTAGAATAAAACATTAGAGGTTGGCTCATATTATGAAGAGATACAAGCATTTTGATGCGATGATACCTTCTAAATGTTTATCTTAACATTTTGTATGAGAAAAAAAAATTGGATCAGAAACAATATTTTTTTTGCATATACCATATAGGGAGACAAACGAGGAATCGAAGCCTTTCTCCGACTACCGTTCCGACTACCGACACCCATGAACATCAGCATAATTACTATGCCGATGCGTTGCCCTCCTTTCCTCCGCCCCCCCAATGGGCTATTCATAAACCGCTCGAAGTGCAACACCGAAGACGTCACTTTACGTACGTGACGTTCCTCCCCGGTCGGGCTGGCCCAAATTCTCTGCAAAGCAGCGTAGCGCTAACTCTTACTAAACCCCCGTATTATGTAAAGTAACATTAACGGTTTTTTTTTGGTGACGAAGGAGAATGCATTTACGCATAATACCTAGGAGCCCGGGTAGACCCCCAGACCTATGTTGAACTCGGCCATTGGGTAGCAGTACCAACTAAACCCCTACGGGAGCCTTCAGCCGCTATAATTGGAGGGTCCCGGATCTGCAGGCAACAGGACCCCTCCAGCGACAGGCTGGCCTCAGCGAAAAGGCCAGACTTCACCTCCTCGGGGACTGTCCGGCTACGCTATGACAGTCCCCACGACGCCGTGTCTTTGGAAGTGAACCGGGTTCCCAATCCGGCCCGACACCGAACACAGGGGCACTACTGAAGGCGCTGCAGATAGCGCCTCCTTCGTACCCCCCATTCGTCGTCAGCGGCGGGAGGCCGCGTCGGCAGCCTCCTCTCTCACCCGCTCATCGGCATCCTTCTGGGACATGACGGTCTCACAAAAGGAAGCCATCGCCAGGTAGGACTCGTCGCTGCCGAGCATCGCGAGGATGATGCTCGACTTTGACAAGTCCCCTCCTACAACTGATGTCAGATCGTGACGCAGCGCCGCCCATCTCGGGCACACCTCGAGGGTGTGCTGGGCCGAGTCCACCGCCGCGTCACAATCGTGACACCGAGTCGTCAGCTCCCTGCCTGCCGTCTTATACAGATACTCACCGAAGCAACCATGCCCGATGAGCATCTGCGTCAGACGGAACGTGAGGGGTTAGCGCCTACGGCTCATCCACCGCTCGAGGACCGGGCGCAAGGCAGCCGTTATCTCTCTACCGTACGGCTGCCGCGCCAGGTCCTATCCCCACCTCTACAACATTACCGGTTTAAACCAAAGTCAGTTATACCATCATTGTACAAGTCAAAGACATCTGCACAATATATACCTTACACAATATCGTATCTTTTATTGTAAATAACAATAAAGTATGGAATGATAAGAGTATCTTTAACAATGAAAATAAATGGAAGAATTTTACTTACGGTTCAATATGAGTTCCACAAAGTGATAGTCCACTGGATAAAGTTTTTTACATTTCACCAGCATTCACGTCGATAGAAATGGGAAACAATGAAATATACTCTATTGTGGAGCGAAAAAAGCGATAAAATGGAGAGTGGTTATCACTAATGCAGCAATTGTGACCTACGAAACAAAGAATAAACACTTTAGTGAGCCTTCGTTTGCACGAGAACTTTCAAATGCGTTCTAATAATGAACGAAGACGAAGTTTTTTCAAACTTGGATTTGACTTTCTTTAATTTTCTTTATCTAATGCATAACCATCCCACAAGAAACATTTTATGTAAAATGTTTCCTAGGTGAGATCGAATATCGCACTATCGCATAAATTGATCAAATCTCAAGGAGGGCACTCCTGTGTGAGGAGGAGAGAGGAGAGGGAGTGCCCAGCCTTTAATTTGCACACCCTAATTCTAAAGAACCTTTACGCTAGGTGGTTGACTTTGAAAACCCTTGTGTAACATTCGTAAATACACACTTATTATTATTAATATACACAAAAAAATAAAGATGTTTATTAAAAAACGCATTTTTTTTAAATTTTAAGTACTCCGATGTGACCCCTGTGTTCTAGGAGCGTCGGTACTCATCGAAAGGCGATAGCCCATTTGCTTGCTATACTATTATATAGTAATAGTAATAATAATAATAATAACAATAATAATAATAATAATATATCTGAGAATTTATCAGACCATGTTAGCCTAGCCCTGTGTTAAGTACCGTAAGGACGTGTGTTGCAGGTACTAGACAATGGAAATATATTTAATATGTTATTATAAAAAGAAAAATATTTTAGATTTTCATCATAGAAATACATATATAAGCATCCATGACCTAGGCGGGATTCAAACCCGCAACCTTTGGCGTCACACGCGGACTAACCGCCACGTTACCAACTGAGCCAGCTGGTCGTCTAAATAGTAAATTATAATTAATAGAATGACATACTTTCAAAATTCAAAAATTCACACGAAGGCACACCCACACGCATATACACACACACAGAACACACAACACACACGCACACACATACACACACAGGTAGTAACACACACTTGCACATACATACATACACACGCACACAAACACGCACAGACAGGCAGACACACACAAACTACCACACACGCACACACACACACATACACACACACGCATACACACACACACACATACACACACACACACACACACGCACACACACACACACAAACACACACACGGACACATACACACACAGACAGTAACACACACTCGCACACACATACATACACACGCACACGCACACAAACACGCACATACAGGCAGACACACACAATACCACACACACACACACACACACACACACACACACACACAAGCGCGCGCGCGCGAGCGCGCGCGCGCGCGCACAGACATACACTCACCACATCCATGCGTATTGATGTCCATGATGTACAGCAATATTTCCATTAAATTGTATTTTTATTAGTTAGAAAGGATCAGAAAGCTCTGATTTGTCGTCTGTCACCTAATAATATATATAAAACTTGCCAATGTTAGTTTATGTATCAGATTAATACGTAGCGTGTATAGCACTAACTTTTGCTCATGTTTACGTATATAGACCACTCGGACGGAGCCGCGGGCAACAACTAGAGGAACATAAACAATTGACGTTATGTCAAAAAATAAATATGCTCGTATTATATTCTTCTCATGCGGTATCATCTTACCGTAGATGTGAAACAATAGATAAAGTAATTTTGAGGCATAGTAGATACTCGAGTCGTAATGAGGTATGTAATCAAAATTATTTCACTAGCAAAGATTTGTATGTATGTTTATTTCTTCAAAGATAAATCCAAACGTTTGATAGTAAGACTATCATACAGCTTCGGATAAAATTTACACCGATATACATTGCAATCTTGAATAGTCTCAATACTACCTTTTCTCCCTCAGTTAGTTTCCGCCTCCATTGAAAGACACTATGTCTAGCAGTGAGCCGATAATCAGTCCCGTAACTGACATTACTTTTTAAAAACTGAATTTATGCTGTGAAAGTGAAGAGAAGCCCAATACAGCCTCAACTGATTGCTATGAGTACTCGTCTGGTAACGAGACTAGTTTGTTCCTGCAGATGGGAGAGTTGCATCCCGACATAAGGGTATTTGTAATTACTAATTTAACTATTATCATCATGGCGAGATAGGCTGAGATGCCATTCCCGACTCCGAATTCTGGGGTACTCATGGGGTTCCTCGTGCATGGTAGCTAAAGTGCCCTAGGCGCTGACGTTTGGCTCATGGAGAGGAGCATAACTGGAGCTCATGGAGAGGATCATGACTGGATATATAAGGGACTGACAACACCTCTACGCGGGGTTGTCCCGCAATGCGATATTTGTACCAATATCTTGCTACGCACAGCAAATCCAAAACAAATCCCTCTTATACGGACAGCGTCGTCATATCCTGTCAAATGTAGGACTAAACTTCGTCTATCACACACATCCTCACCACTGCTAACTTCTCATCCTCTTCTTTTAAGTGTGAAACCACCCCATTATCTTTTGAATAATTTAAATAAATATCTAAGTAGTAGTATCTATAGTAATATATCGATGGTATGCTTAAGTCGCTGTAAATACGTTTTGCGCGAATAAAAAGCATTTAAACCATCGTTTTTCCACTTAATGTCGTGTGAACAGCTTTACATAGGTTATTTATTTCTATCGCTTAGCCTCTTTATGTGCAATACAAACCGCTTATACTCAGCGTCAGTCGGATAAATTTTATATCGCCTTGCATAGTTTCAACCGTTTGTTTGTACGTTAGTTTGCGCTAGTATTCACGGTATTAGGCTATGTCTGTGGCGATTACATGCGGAATTTATTACGAGAAGAAAATCGCATGTTTCGTATGTTATAATAACTCGTTCTAGTTGCATGTTTCCTACGCCTTTTAGCAAAAGCTACTAGGATTAGGATTGGTACAAATATCAATTGATAACTTGGCGGTTGTTTAGTTCTCGTGTTACGCCAGAGGTCGCGGTTTCGAATACGGTCTAGGTCAATGAATGTTCATATATGTCTTATGTATATATGTAATAAAGATCTTAAATATATTTCCGTCGTGTAGTACCTGTAACACAAGTCTTTACGGTACTTGTCACAGGTCAGCGGTATCAAGTGAGCGAGAGGTAACTTCCCGGTTTTGCCGGCCCAATTCCGCTGCAATGCAGGATGGCACTACCTATTACTAAAATATTTACTTTGTAGTAAAAAATATACGAAAACCTTTCTAAGCTCAGTTGCAGCCTAATGCTTCCGGCACGACCGGTATGGTACCGCTTACTCACATAAACCCAGCGTGAAGTGCCAGCTACACCGCTACGTTTTTTTATATCAGCGAGAGACGCCTCCCGCTTGTCAATTTGTTTGTTATGTAGCAACTGCAGTCTCTTACAACAAACAAATGCGTATGCGCCAGGATATATGTTTTTATCTTTGCGTCTCTGAATACTGACGACGCTCATAATAATCCGCACAATCAGATGTTTCACAGGTATGTGGCTCGCCTCTATCCCTCCTCAATACTCCCCGCACTTGCTCGATGACCTGTATTACTGTAGCACCCAGTAACACAGGTCATCAACCTAATACAAGGCCCTTGCCATTAGTATGTAACACAAAAAGTTATGAAATAAACGATTTCTTTCTTTTCAATATCTTCATTTTCAATACTACCCGTAGTCTTACACATTACGCGAAATACGTGAGCGAATCGGGCTCCTGAAGTCCTTCTTTCGAACCTCATTGAGGAAATTCGTGACTTACTGACTAATGGTAATTAACTACATTACAGGCCCTACTTTTCGTACTGGCACTGCAGTAATGGTTCTGCCTCTTTTAAGATAATGGCATGTGCCAAGACATATTAACACAATCACCTGCGCTCGCTGCGCACTGAATTGCCACTTACGGTAAATGTAATTTTGTTTTGTAACATTTCGTTTAGATTTCATTACACATGTTTCACTTTGAAAGCACATTATTACTTATGTATTCAAACTCATTTCATAGCGTCATTACATTTGAACATTGCTTTTAAGCAGTAATATGATATGCCCCCATCTTGGACAAATTTAGGATAAACTTTTTATAGTGTAATTTTTTTTTCGGTTATATACGTTTTCTTGGCCCAAATGCGTAAGAACGGGGAGGGGGACCGGGGGTAATGCTTTTTTCTCGCATGTATATATGTAGTATTCTGTAAAATATATTAATAATCAATCAGATGTTTGCTCTTTCATATAATGTAGCCTTATTTAAATTACGCGTCACTAACATTAGACGTAGTACAAAAGAATGAATTTACTTGTAGCACGCGTGGCGGACAATAGCTGTGCTACGAGTAACCGTAGCACAGCTACCATGCTACGTGCGTGTGCCCGCCATCCATCCTTTTTCCTTGCCTGAAATTATGCTGTGGAAGCAAAGAGAAGCCCCATAACGGTTCATTGGATTGTTTACATTGCTCTTCGGGCGACGAGACTATATTTGGAGTCGAAACATTGTCCGACCCGCCTCTCTCCTCTAGATCGCACAGATTCATCCCGATATGCGAGACAGTCACAGATCATTGTTGTCTCTTAGTATTAAGTTTTCACTTATATCGGAAGCTAATGAGAACAGTCATGGGACTGTCTTATAATATATCTTATCGGACTGTGCCAGAAAGGGGGTAATGTCTTTATAGTGAAGGTATGTATGGTGTTTGTTATGAATTTTACATTATTGTAAATTTAAAAATTATAAAAATTCTATATTTTCTACCTCTAGTGAAATGTGTCAAGAAACCTTTTAAAATATAATGAAATAAAAACTAAGTTCACACGCATAACTCCGGTCCTATTGAAAGAAGATCTTTCATATTAAGTATAAATGTGTGGGCATCTGAAAGATAATATAGTTTGTGTGATTCTAAGCCTGCATTCTGCTCAAAATCTCATTGGCCTACGTCTTTAATACATTCTTAAACGGAGTTTACAGAAAATAATCTCTTCTTTTCCAGAGGGTTTACCTAAGGTGTATATGTTTTATGTAGTTTCACAGGTTCCTTTTAAAAGTACTAGAGACATAGAATATAGAACTTGAGTGCAAAATAAGCCAGATAGAGGGCGTTTCATTTCTGTCCCACGCAAATTTGAAATATCAACAAAAATATGGCTATTACACTAAAAATACTGACATAGTTTCATTTTCATCTGTTGAATTGTCTAAAAATAGTTCTGTGTTAATCGACAGTTTTGTAGCTGTATTGTATGAACAGTAACACATGACAGGTTTCGTTTACGTGGTGTCACCTTTTACAAAAACTGGCGATTTTATTTATTTAAATAAATTATTTATGTTTTGTAAAACATCCCTGACAAGTTGCAATTATATATGAAAGGTGCCAATACAATCCATACACAAACGAAAAAGTTTCTTAGTTTCAGTTTTAATTAGTTAACTGTATATTTTTAAGGCACAGTAGTAGTATCTCATGTAATGGATAAATCTACATTAAAAAGTAAATGTTTCATAAGCACATAGTAAACATCAACGAATTTTGTGTCATTATTTTCAGACAATACGCTCACCGCATGAAACCGATACAAACTCACGCGCTCACAGGTAGTATGTCAGCGTATGGACAAGTAGCGACCGCCCGGTTTAGGTAACGGTATAGTGGAAATAATAAAGACACACGAAACTTAAGGTACCTGTTTAATTACATATTCAGAATCAGTGTAGAGCACTGAATACGTTCTGTAATTTTGTACAGTATCTAACAAAACATCCTGTATAAGTATAGAAGTGAAAAGTTAGGTATGGAATAGCTATGTCACACTTGAATATTGACATGTAAACCGGCCCTTAAGCTCACAATAACAAACCAAAACCACAAGGCTTAAGATTTTATTGGGAGGACCGATCAATTTACCTTAACATTTGCTTATCATATATAGTATCAGAGTTTCCCAGGTTGACGCACTAGGAATCCCTGTGCCAAGCCAACCAGTGTTTTATACATACAACAAAGTTATTCTTTAAGGATTCTACGCTTTAAGGAACAAAATCTCGACAATGAACTAATCTATCGAAAAACAGGCAGCCTGAACGATTTTAATAGATATTATAGGAGCAACTGGTCTCATTCTGCATAGGAGCAGGTACTGCCATGCATAATGCATGACACTACATCCTCCTATGCAACGGAGTTGGGCCGGTGCGACCGGGGAGGTACCTCTGGCTCAGATAAACCCGCCATAAATTGACACCTTCAGTGTCACGTTTCATGCGGTTTGTGAGTAGGGGGGGAGGAAGGAAGTCAACGCATCGGCATAGTAATTACCTCGATGTTCATGGGCTTCTGTAGTTGCGAAAAGGCTCTGATTGTTCCCTATTCTATAAGAAAAAGATTCATTAATTGCGGAAAGTTTGTCTGATCCTACTAGTAAATCTTGAAAATCTGAGACTTGATATAGTCATAATAATTAATAGGTTTTATCCTTGAAGTTTGAAATGTGTAAAACCAATCGCTAAAAAAACTATCATTAGTTATTAGTGTAGTACACCAATCTATATATGTAAAATTCTTCCGTTACTGAGTTACTGATTAACTGATTGACAGACAACGCCTACCTGCAACTACTGTATCTAGAAACTCGAAATTTCGAACAGACGCTCTTTTATGATGTACGTGAACACTGAGAAAGTATATTCAGAAATTAAGCCCGTAAGAGGGTGAAAAGGTTGTGGGTGAATTAGAGGATTGAAATATGGAGGTGACGTTTATAACATGGAATTCTACCATGATACGCGACAATCCGCGGGGCGCTGATATTGATAATTATATTTTTCATCGCAATGCAATTTACTACTTGCTACTCATTGTATATGCAAATAATTAAATTGTTTAACTACGTGCGCTATTAATTTTAGGTCGATATTGCTTTCATTTATTTTATGCCCTTTTGTGTGGATATAATTATTTTCATGACCAAATTGCAGTGGCGTGCATAGTTTTGAGCAACTTAGATGGCTGATAGACAGCGCTATATCTCTTTCAAATGACGCTTTTCCGTTCGCTAAGCATGCAATGGGCATTGTACAATAAAAAAAAATGATATTAGAAAATTGTTCGAATCAATTTCTTAGATTCGCAAATAAAGACCTTATTTGCGAAATCTGGAATAAAAATTAGGTGTTAAAAGATAGTACAATGCTCATTGCTTGACTCCCAAACTATCTACGTGCGCTCTTCTTGTGAACACTTAATATAATGCTAACAATATGTCCCGGCTTTGCACGGCAATTATTTCACAAAATATGACAAACGTTATTTGATTCTAGAAAATTATAAGTTTCAATTTCTGCTTTGAAAACATTACATGTTAACATGACAACAAATTCAATTATTGACAGAACAACGTCTTTCGGGACAGGACGGGGAGTTTTCAATCATTTCTGCATCTGAAATAATTTCTTTCATATTTTCTTTCATACCCGTGGTTTTAATATCGAAGCTTTCAAAATTATCTCTAACGTTTTAGAAAATTTTATATAGCCTATGTTCATAATTTAACGTTTTCTTTGTATAATATTATAGTATAGATGACATGCACATGCTTGACTTACGAACTACGAGTAAGTGTCCTCTTCCTAAGAACACTTCTTGTGTGAAGTGGAGAGGTGGAGTGGGTCCCTTAAGGCCTGACTAGCCGTCGAGGTGCCCAGAAGATCTGTTGTTCCGGGGCACCTCACCAAGGGCGGCACTGATGGCACTCGTGGTGGGTTTTGTAGGTATTCGGCACTATCATGCGCCGCGAGTCCTACACACCATTGGACCCCACCCAGGGCCGGTGAAGGCGCGTAAGTGCGCTTCCCCGCGTCAACAAAAAAAAGTCTAGAAATAGTGATGTAGAATATTGTTATCGATAGTATTATTATGACAATATTATGTTCTTTTTTATACTACATATAGTACTATCTATCTGCTCTGGCTTTCCCTATAAGTAACAAGTGCCGGATTGTTAACTTAATAAATTATAGATTAAAACCTTTCTCGGGAATTGCTTTAGCCTTTCCTTATGAGATAGGGGGTAAACGAGCAGATAGGTACGTCTCGTATGATACCGCCGTTAAGTGACCCATTGGAGAACCAACGAACAAAACGACTACCGACGCCCATGAACATCAGCATAATGCCCCCCCCCCCCCGAATGGACCACCGGATACTCCCAAACCGCACGAAACGCGATGCCATCGTTGTGGCTTTACTGCGGTATTATGTGAGCGAGAGGTAGCTCCGCGGTCGCCCCGGCCCAATACCTTTGTATAGGGGGATGTAGTGTCACGCACCATGCATGGCGCTGCCTCCTCATTAAAAGGCTCAAATTCTCGTTTATTTTATATAATATTTAAAAAGCTCTGAATATAATAAGCGAAGAAACTCAAACATGATTTTTCAACAAACGCCAAGTTGTTCGATTAATTATTTATCGATTGTTCAAAGGCTATGGAATTCATTACGAAAATAGGTCACGTGGGTTTAGTCGTGGGGCAGTTCTGACGGTTATAATTTAGTTTCGACGGTTTGGTTCTTGCTGCAAGTGAGTTTGATGACGCCGTGGTTTGGGACGATATGTAGTGGTTTTATTCCTTGCATGGGAGTGGCACTAGATTGGTGTTGATTTGAATGATATCGAGGAATGAGACTACTTTTACGGGTTTTTCGCGGTTTATTTAATTATTTAACTAGACCAACGTTTCAGAAGCTTCACAGCAACTATGATCACGGGCGGACTGAGATGACAAATGTCCTGGTGACACCTCTTGCTCACATGATATCGTCATGACATTTTCGGTGTCGCGTTTCGTGCGGTTTGTGAGTAGGCCATTGGGGTGGAGAATAAAAAGGATGCGTTGCCCCATGAGCATAGTGTTTATGCTGATGTTCATGGCCTTCGGTAGTCGTAAAACGACTACCGATGGCCATAAACCAATTGCTCGTTTGCCCCTATACTTTTTTTTTTCGGCTTTTGAGTAGCCGGTGGCCAATGTGAGGGCAACTCAGCGGCACAGTAATCACATTTATCTTCATGGGCCTCGGTAGTCATCTAAAAGGCTTCGATTTCTCGTTTGCCATTATTCTATAAAAAATACAATAAAAAAATGTTCTGCCTAATTTAAATAACATTCCGCCGTGTTTCATCCTTCCTTAGGTTTTAGGTTAATACATCATGTGGGCAAACGAGATACTGGGACCACTTGGTGACGAACAACGTTTAGTTACATCCATATGCAGATTTGTTATCCTAGATCACCCCAGTGGGCCACCAGCTTCTCAAAATCCAAACGAAAATCGACAGACGTCATGGTAATCACTTTTAAGGCAGTATCATATGAGCGACAGGTAGCTCGTTCATGTTGGCACCACCACCGTAAAATGACAGTTATGCCGTCGCGTTTTGCGCGGCATGTGAGTAGCCTGTGGCCCTTTGATTGAGACTTTTTTCTTTTTACTTATTTATTAAAGGACACCAACAGTACACGCATATTGATGCGTGCGTGTGTTAATGTTAATACATTCATATAATAAAAATCAAGAATAATTCTGAAGCATGTACTCTTACAGGTACCACAACATTCAGGACTCGAAAGGAGGGCAATTCATCTGCATATCAATGATGTCTGAGGGCATCGATGGTCAGCGTACTTTTGTCATCCTATAAAAAATCATGCTCTCCACTAACCTCTCGAGAAGGAATGAAAAAAATATTTTATCATTTCGAGTAACAAATACGAATCGAATAAACTAGTACCAATATTTGTTATCACCAACAGCAATCCAAATATACTCACGATGATACGTCGTTTAATAATAACATTTGGAGTCAGTCAACAATCGTCAAATGTATAAAAAAAATCGTATCAAAGCATCCCCGGGCACAATGGCTCGCTTATGGGGCAGATAGAAATATATTTTTCGAATTCAAAAGGAGTTCGTCTATCGATTTGTCCATTCGAATACCATTAGTTACGTAACTTATGTAATATGTGAATATGTCTTTCATATCTCTATGTTTTCGTGACATATCTTATGATAGGACTATGGATGATTGATATGAAACTATGTTGTGCCTCTCTGTAATTTTATAGGCTGTAATGTATATAAAGAATTATGTAAGTTGACAAATGAAACTGACAAGTACAATTTGTCAGTTCCTGTTAAGAGCATAATTACAACTTTAACGTTTTTTATTCTATATGACTATACGATAACTGCATAATAGAATTGTTGGACATTGCGGTTCAGCCAGGCAGGCACGGCTGTAGAAGTGTTCGTGCGCACAATCACGTCGTACTAGCCGAGATTCAGCAATAACGGTCATCTTAATTGAGACGTGCCATTTGTGCAGGACATATTGTATTGCACAAATGTTTACGTACTTGCGCAGGAACAATTGCACTCTCTGGGCTCTCATTCCCCCATTGATACTACCGATCTGGCGCAGAACCGACGGCTTGACGTACTCACCGAGGCGCGGGGGTGTAACGCCGCCGATTATATCACACCTCAGTATTACCGGGCATGTGCACGAACAATTGATCAATTAATTGTGATGTCGTCTTAACGAAATACAGGCTACAGCAGCCGTCTCTTCATGTCTGTGGCTGGACATGCTTTCCATAATACTTTTATGTGTATGTTATTAATATTTATTTTTTTGTGAATCCGGTTAATCTATTCCGGTCCATGAAGTCAACGTAAACCCATAGACAATTACTTGCCTCCGACGACTGTCCCAGCCTGATATGTGACGGCTTAAGTAGTATCTTGAGTAATGGACATACTACACTACTCAGCTGTCACCACCGGGGTGGTACCTCACATCATCGTCATCAGCCGGACGACGTCCACTACAGGAGATAGGCCTCCCCCATAGAGCACCATATGTCACGGCCACATGACATTCTTTTGCCTTTTGTGCGGTTAGAGAGTTTCCCGTGTCTCATTAGTGGAGAACAGGAAAGTAGGGCAACAAAACTGCCAATTATAATAATATCTATGGATGTGGTCATAGAATAATTATAACTCATTTGTTCTCTATATTATAAGATATCACCATAAAATTCGAGTACATTCTATCTTAGATAGCTCAGACTTGAAAGGTTTTGAAATATTGTTACAATATGTTCTTACAATCGAGTTATTTCGCTTTTTAGTTTCATTCATTTAATACAAAGAGAGAAACAAACACATATTCCTGAAGCGAAACCATTTGGAAAAGCATTATAAAAATTATCATTTCACATTTTCCATTTCCTTGACATGGCAGAACACACATGAGACTAGAAAAGATATTTAAACATTACTCATACGAGTTTGTCGTGAATTGAAAAGTTAAAATTATATTTCTCATCTCTTTCCGCGAAGTGGATTTCAAGCACACCCGCCTTAGAGTACGGCTTGTAAATATAGCCGAGTTTGTAAATTTTGTCTGTTTGTAAATGATGTTGAAATTTATTTTGGCGCTGGATTCATCTGCCAATTGTTCTTATTTAGGCTCGCCCCTGTCTCCAGGATTGGCAGCCGTCTCACTAAGGACCTTTGATGAAATTATAAAAGCGAGCCCCCGGGATAGACATTAAGCGAAAGCTATATTCGAAATTAACTAGTCAGATTCAACATTTGACGACCGGCTGGCTCAGTTGGTGACGTGGCAGTTAGTTCTCGTGGTACGCCACTGGTCGCGGGTTCGTATCTCGCCTAGGTCATGGATGTATTAGATGTGTGATGTGTATATATGTATTATATGTATTTCTATAATAAAAATGTTAAGTATATAAAATGTCTTAAATTTATAAGAATATTAAATATATTACCACAGGGCTGGGCTAACGCGATGTAAATAAGTCAACAGATATATTATTACATTATAAAGAGAAATATTGGAAATCAATTCAAATCATACAGGAATCATCAATTATTAATTAATTGATTATTTAATAATTACAAAAAGTAAGTCAGGTCTTTCATTTTCTAGTCTAAGGCCATCTTCTAGTTCATTCCAGTACATGCTCGTATTGTCATTATTCCACCACATAAATGTTATGATTACTAAGTTTCATGATGATACAAAAGATTGCAGCGCCCGACTCTCGACGCTCGACGACGTGTTGAAATAAAGTCTGTTGCTGGTTTGTACAATCTCACTCTTATGCGCAATAGCTCTAGTACACAATTAGGCACATATACTTATGATACACATTCAACATTCCCAAAAATGTTATTAATTTGCACATGGCATATATTTTAAAAGTGATTCAGGTATAACCCCTGGAAAGGCCTACGGGACCTAAGGAATTATTAGTTTCTTATTTGAAATAAATATAATTTTGTTGCATTCCGAGGATTTTATCTGATTGATAAAAAGCATATTTGCAATAATATGTGAAAATTTCGTACCTCGGTTACTATATACTCTCCAGTATGAAAGAAATCCACCTTTAAAAGTTTAACCGCTGAGTGTTCCCGTCATTTGGAGTCCAGTTATTTATAGTAAATAAATGAAATTAGGTACACATAATACGCCTAATAAGCATACAAGCTTATCTGTTATTATTTATTTCATTTTTTAATTCATTGAATGATATTATAGTATAAAAGACATGATTAACATTCAGATTTTTATTCCATTGGTGAATATTATAAACTGTAGTAAACGAGATTTCGACATTACTACTTTGGCTTTAAGATGATATGCGTGACATCTCTGATTTTCCGCGTCGCGCGTGATCTTTCCTAGTTGGAAATAAAATAAATGGCCCAAAAAATGACAATGCAGCACAGACGTACGAAAGACACTCTTTATAAAAAAAATATCTTTTTTCACAACCCTTGACATGAATAATACCCAGTAAGATCTCTTACTGGGTATTATTATAGATAGTGTAGTGACGCGGATGTTTATGGGCGTCGTCGTAATGACTCCAATTGCACATTTGCTCGCCCATACCATAAAAAAAATTAACATCAGACGATTATAACAAACTCCCACTGCTAATAACAATAATCCTCATTAGAAAGCCAAGAGCTCGATCCAAGTTTCTAATAGTGTTTGTATTTTGTTTTAGATGAAATGGCGCGTGGGTGGCGGGTTAGGCATGGCCCTCGCAGTCGCCGTCTTCCTCATGCTGCCTCTGGTCACGTCTTCTACCGGGGACATACGTAAGTTACTTTCAGTGCTATTTTATAGTACTTGATTATTAACAACGCCAATCCGCTAGAGGAGGTAAGCAGATGCGTTGCCAAATCAACACTCTACCGCACACGGCGAGAAAGTTTTTTTTTATATTATAGGTGCAAACGGAGCCTATGAACGACTACCAACGCCCATGAACATCACTATAATCATGCCGATGCGTTGCCCTCCTTTTCACTCCCCAAGTGGCCACCGGGTACTCACAAACCGCACGAAACGCGACACCGTAGATATCACTTTACGGCGGTATCGTGTGAGCGAGAGGTACCTCCCAGGTCGTGCCGGTCCAATTCCATTGCATAGGAGGAGGTAGTGCCATGCATGGGGCATGACACTACTTCCTCCTATGCAGAATGGTACTACCAGTAGCCTCTTGTGAGTATTATGTGAACAAAATATGCTCGCCCGGTCGTACCGGAACAATTCAGTTGCTAATCTACAGTTTGTGAGATCTCTTCTATGGAGATAAGCGATGTAATAGGTATGAATACACTTCAAAATCTTAACATTAGTGACATATCGCACCACGTTAGCACAGCCCCGTTGTCAGAACCGCAAGGACTCGTGTTGTGGCTACTTTTCAACGGACATTTATTTGAAATCTATTCTTATTATAGAATGAAGTCTCAAAAACTGTATGTCTGTATGTGATCAATTCTCTTAAATTAATTTCACCCATAGATAGAAATATTCCCGGGGATACGTTTTACTCTATAATTACAGCATTATATACTTGACATTTTGAATCTCCGTCGGACGCGTTTCAAAATGGCGCTTAACCAAAGAGCACGAAATCCGAAACTAAGCACACATTAATATTTGTTCTGCTCGGTGAAATATTTGAACGAGACTTACAGCGCATTTGCAGTGGGACCTAGGTCTTGTCGTATTTGTACATAGGATTTGCCAGCCACTCGCTTCCGCGTACGCTGTGATAGCGCGTTTCATGTGGTTTGAGTCCGGGCGACCAGTTTCACAATTGGGGAGTTTGAATTGACAGCTTACAACACTTTTGTATATTTCTGGATTGTAATAATAAAACTATTCAAAGGGATTTTATCGCGGTTTATTTAAGTAATTTACAACTCCGACGTTGCCGAAGCTGCACAACTGCCGCGGTCTCTAGTCAACAAATGGTACATAAGATCAGATACAGTCATTTTACTCGTAATATGATGTTATAACATTCGCGTAAACCTACTTACGTTTATAGTTGTGATTGTTTGGATTTTTATGGACGTCTGTAGATAACAAAACAGTACACTTTTACCCTCATTTATGCAAATAATACATTTAAGATCCCTTGGTGACTTTGTTTTATAATATGTAATGTAATTTTTTATTGCACGCGTGATGGAACTTGTATTTCCTGAGCTTACTTCTTACTGAGTATATTGGACGCTGTTGCAGGCAGTCATCAAAAGGCAACCCTTGTACATTTGACCCTATTAAACCCCTATATACTATTAAAAAAATGTGACATAAAATAGAAGTGAAACTTCAACGTCTTCTACGTTATTCCAAATTTAAATCCAATGAATTTATATTATGATTACAGATCTATACGTGTAATGTTTTTTATTTCCTTGTGATGTGGCTTTAAGTGTAAAGCCTAAGTCTTGTTTTCACCGTGTACGTGTCTTAATTTCTATGTTCCGTATGCTTTACAGTAAAATGCACGACACGTACAGTCAAGACCTAGTCTTAACTGTATGTAATTTATTGGACGTTATTCTCTTTCGCAGCGAGACCTAGGTCTTATTTGTACGTGTGGTGTAATTTATAAGTCCGGGCTTTCGTTGCTTTTACAGTGACACAAAGTCTTATCTGTCCGCGTCATGTAATTTGTAAGTCCTTGATGTAACAATACCTTTATGTCCTTGCGATGTGATGTGTCTGATTGTGCGTGCGGTGTACACTGTAGCTGACTGTGCATGTGATGAAATATATGTTTTTTTTTTTTTATTTATAGAATATTGAGACAAAACTAGGAATCACAGCTATTTAGTGACTACCATCTCCCACTACCATCAGCACAGTTATGGTCATGCTGAAACACTGCGCTCCTTTACCAATAGGCCAAGGGCTTCTCATGAAATGGCATAACCATTACTTTCGGTATCATGCAAGCAAGACCTCCTTGGTCCTATTCGGCTTCAATACAGAAGTTATTATTTTTATATAGCATAAGGGGCAAACGAGTAATCGGTGCCTTTTTACGACTACCGAGGCCCATGAACATTCGGATGACCGTTACGCAGATGCGTCTCCCTATCCTCCCTATAGTCCCCCCAATGGGCCACCGGCTACTCACAAACCGCACGAAACGCGGCAGTGACACTGTCACTTTACGCCGGTATCAAATGAACGAGAAGTATTTTCCGGGTCGTGCCGGCCCAAATATGTTGCATAAAAGGGTGTAGTGTCATGCACCATGCATGGCACTACCACCTCCCATGCAACATGGCACTGCCTCTGCCAAAAACACTGTATTTCATCTCACTAATTATAAATATTAGTGATGTAACGCTGTACGTGTGTCGCAGGTCACCACGGCACGTCCCGCGCGCGCGGCTGGCGCACGTCCGTGCAGGCGCCGGCTGACGTGACGGCCAATAACTCGGTCAGCAACGTGACCGCGCAACTCGGCGGGACGGCCTACTTGCACTGTCTCGTCGGACACTTGAGCGAACGTGGCGTGAGTATACAACTTCATTTGTAACATACTGTTATAACACT
>JAFELO010000953.1:353390-364527 GCA_017140195.1 Eumaeus atala | reverse complement strand
TGGCGTTATTTTGAAATACAGGTGTAACACAACTGATATATTGGTAAATATCTTCTAAAGACTTCACATGTTTTTTCTTATAAATATTATATTAGAACGAGACAATAATAATAATAATAACAATAATAATAATGAAAATAATAATAACAATAATAATAATGTTAATAATAATAATAATAATAATAATAATAATAATAATAAAAACACTTTTATTTGCACCAAGTATTTTACAATATCCTATTCCAGAGCTTTGAATTAGGGACAGGCACAAAAAGCTACTATTGTACATTTGACACATTTATGTAAAAAAAAATGGGACATAAAATAGAAGTGAAACTTTAACGTCTTCTACGGACGACCCCTCCCAGGTCATAATTCCTGTAACGTTTGTACTGTAATATTCGTTGTTCATGTAATATTACGTTTTAATTTGTACTGTTTTTAATAAAATGATCAGAGGAACGTCCAGTTCAGTGTAGTTTATAGGAACAAGTTTATCCTTTGCATTGGACAAATAAGGGCTTGTATGGATGATGAATATATGACATTGATGTTTATATTATAGGAGAAAACGAGCGGCACAAGCGGTTTGATAACTGCCTACGATATCCACATAATTATTATGCACTTGGATTAGTACTATATCAGTGTGTTGGCCTTCCCCCCCCCCCCTCAATTGGACCACGGAGAACCCACAAACAGCACGAAACGCGAGAGCTTGCCACTTTTAATCATGAGAGCCAAAAAAATTACCCGTGCAAGCAGGCTGATGATGATGACGAATTTTTAAATGGCTGAATGTAAAAGAACGTTTGTGCGGTAAAGGCTATTATAACATAAAAAGTTTACAAAGACATTTGAACGGTCGCTATGCCTGTAGAACAACATTTCCCTCCAAGTTGAAGTGAAAAGATAATCCAATTTTTGGTCTGAAAAGCGATGAAACAAGTATATTTCAGTTTTATGTACGTAGCTTTTGTGTCCGGTGAGTTCCTTGACTTGGTGGAACGCGCAAAAATTAGGAGTCCCATTTGTGGGGTTTTCTGTTCTCTCAGGTCGTACCGGCCTAATTCAAGTGCAATGCAGCATAACCCTACTATATTACTAAACATTAATGACATTAACTATTTTGAATATGAATATAATGACAAAAGTAGACTCCTCGATATTACATATCCTTTTATCGCTTAATGATGAATATGTAAAACTGACTTATTTTATCGCAAATACCCCGGTAATGATTACGTCACATTTGCGCCCGCTGTCGCATCGCGTGACACGTCACATCGCTGTGTCAAGTCACTGTGACACGTCAACTCGTTGACGCGATGCTAATATTGGCTCGCGGCTTCCAAACATGAACATTACGGTGCTTCAGCTGGAAATCGCCGCCATTAAATTAATTGGTTATACAATGTTTAACAATGCTCGATGTATTAGTTAATACGGTTATTGAGACTAATTAATATTTGATCGTCATCATTAAACAGCAGCCCTCTTTTAAGCACTAGGCCGGCATGACTCTTGGTCACGATAACACCGCACAGTGACAACTGTGTTGTCGGATTCATGAGGTGAGTTTCCAGTGGCCAATTGTGCGGAATTCTATTTAACCTCTATGTCAATGTTTATATGCGTCGTTTGTCAAAAAGCTCCGAACGGGTTAGCCCCTTTTTAGATTCTATCAAAATGCGTAGGACCTTTTTATGTTGCGAGCAAACCCACTGCTACCTGTACAATTCTGTGGGACTCGTAGCGTAAATTAGCAATCCTCCGCCATGTAGCCTCGATGTGTAACTTTTATCCAAACTTTGGACATCCGTATAATTAATATGATGATGCGTTGCCCTCCATTTTTTCTCCTCGTCAATAGGCCACCGGCTACTCATAAACCGCATGAAACGCGGCACCATAGACACTTTACGCAGGTGTCATGTGAGCTAGAAGTTTTAATTTTAACTTCGATATTTCTCCACGTTAGTTGAGTATATATAAGTGGCGCATTGGGGGGCAGAAGGAGTAATAATGTGGATTTTTATGGACGTCGGTAGTCGTAACAAGGCTCCGATTTCTCGTTTGCCCCCCTATGCTATAAAAAAATGTTTGTCTGTAAGAGGTAGTGCCATGCTGTATTGCATATGCAATAAGATACGGTCCTCAAATGACAGCTATGCTGTCGCGTCTTCTGCGTTATGTGAGATTCTGGTGGCCCATTGAGGGGAAAAGGTGGGAACGGTCTCTGCATGCGGATATTTATGAGCGTTGGTAGTCATCAAAGGGCTTAAATATCTCATTTGCCCCCGTATATTATAAAAATATCATTGGGAGACATAAGAGAATTGCCCTGCATTACCTCACCTTCTCTCACCTTCTCTCACCTTCTCTCACCTTCTCTCACCTTCTCAATTACCCATGTAAGCAGGCTGATGATAATGATGAATTCATAAATGGCTGTATGTAAAATAACATTTGTATGGCAAAGGCTGTTACAACATAAAAAAATTACAAAGACATTTTTAAACGGTGGCTAAGGCCTGGAGAATAACATGGGAAATGTTATTGTCCACGTAGAAATATAATATTCTTCCACGTAGAAATGTAGAAATTAAAAGATAATCTAATTTTTGGTCCCAGCAAGCGATGAAACTAGTATTTGTCAGTTTTATGTACGTAGCTTTTGTGTCCGGTGAGTTTGTCTACTTGGTGGAACGCGCTAAAATGAGGAGTCCGATTTGTAAAGTTCTTTCTATGTTAGATAGCCCATTTACTGAGAAATGCTATATAAGCCTCACTGTTTCGCCTGCGTAACTTTGGTCTTATTAGTCGTAGCGTAAGGAAAGTATAGGAAGGAAGAAGGTAGTAAGCTGGGAAGAGGTAGTGCCATGCTGCATAGGAGGTGGTAGTGCCATGCATAGTGCATCACGCTACCTCCTCCAATGCAACGGAATGGGGCCGGCACGACCGGGGAGGTACCTCTCGCTTACATAATACCGCCGTAAAATGACATCTTCTGTGTCGCTTTTCCTGTGGTTTGTGAGTAGCCGATGGCCCATTGGTAGGGGGGTAGTAAAGGAGGGCAAGGCAATATTAGAACATTTGTCAAAATTTAAGATAACAGGACCCGTTAAATATCCCTGGAAACTCAAATGTGCAATTAAATCTGCCACCTGGCATTCCTGCCTATAAATTCACTCCAAATTGGTGCTGAATCGGTTCGATTTTCCCTTATTCTCCGGGTATTCATGTCGGTGACCAATGATAAGAATTATGCTGCCAAACACGAAGCAATAAATAACCTAGATACAGACATTTTGCCTATTTATTGTGATAAAAATTGTGTAATTAATAAATACTGTTCCTTAACAATATCTATTATGTATTTTAATTCTCTAACAAAAATTTAGGGATATTTTTTCACATGGATGTTGATTTGAGATCAAAGTAAATACTTATTCCAAACGACGGCAATGTTAACCCTCTTGTAGTGGACGCGATGTGTGAATATTTTAAAATAATGTGCTACAAAGCTATCAGACAATTTTTATTCCAGCTTTGTTCAAATATTATTCGAAGAAATTCAAATGTAAATTGGTACATGTTTTTTTTTATTATTATAATGTCGCTGTTACAAGGACCTTTGTATGTGTAACTACTTGCAATAACAACACAAAGTTGGGGAAACAGACGAAGTGAAACTCTTGTGCTCAAAGTCTGTCAATTTTACCAAAGCTCTTTAAAAAATAATAACTTCAAAACTACGGGACCTGGGACATTAAATGTTGGTGTTTCACTTTTAGACAATAGCTCCCTCTACTTTGAGCTGGACTATTGCTTACACATTGTGTATTGGATTTAGAACAATTCACCGACGGTCAAAGAAATTGTTCTTATATTTAAATTTTGAATTAACCGCATAAATAAAATACTCAACCAACGTTGGCACACTATTATACCAAATCAAATTGATCTAGTTTCTTTTGAAATAGAAAACATTTTTCGTTTTAATTTCGTCCTGTAACAATTCGATAAGTAATAACTTAGAGGAATTTCCGTCTGTCCATTATTTCCAAGCGCCGCTGAAGTTCTCTTTCTTTCCTTTTTAAACAAGTACAACTTTAAATTGTGTCTCTTGTTTATACTTTTTAAAACTGTTTCTGTTGTGTAATGAAAGACTATGTTTCTTTTTCATTTTTTTAGGACCTAGCAGATTTAGATTGTTCAAGTAAGACGTTTATGGATTATTTGATCCATTAGGGGGACGGGAGACTAAAGCCAACGTTGCAACGTTGGGGTATATCTACGAATGTCGGTATTGATCAAGAGGCTGTTTGTTTACCCAATAAAATATAGATTCGCTAGTGTTACTTTATAAATGCAGATAGTGTCATTGTAAAGTGCGTTTCATGCGGGTTGTGTGTTTCCGAAGGCCTATTGGTGGGTAATGTGGAAGGAAGGCAACAGATCCTTAGTACTGGTAGCTCCATGCTACATACGGAGAAGTGAATCTCACTCAGCGCCGACAACTGACAGCTATGCTATCGCAAGCCAGTTTCTGGTGGCCAATCGTGGATGGAGGATGATGGAAGGCAAAGGTCTATATAATCTCATATAATTTTTCAAGACAATATTTTATGACTACCGATGCCCATGGCCATTCGCTTGACTGTTACGCAGATGCGTTGCCCTCCACCAATGTTTTACCGGCTACTCACAAATCGCTCGTAACGTAACAGCGACGCTGTCGCTTTACGCCGGTATCAAGTACCGATCGAATTCCGTTGCATGGGATGTAGTGTCATGCACCATGTATGGCACTACCTCTTCCTATTGGGTGACTGTTCAACATCAACATTTAATAATATACCTGACAATAATTTCTCAGTGAGTGTTCCTTGTACAAGCATGGGTCATGTAAGTTTGTGTGTATAAACCAATGATAGAGTTATAATAGCTGCCTGTCGACAGGACGGACGGACGAGCGCGCCAATTATATATACATTATGTCAGTGTGTGAATCAGGAGTGGACGCGAAAGCAAACGTAATACCACTTTATGTTGTTAGACTGTTTGTGCGCAACGATTATATTTCAAAGCAGCCTTTGTTAACGTGAAATGTTAGTTTTTAGGGTTCTGTACCTTATAATAAAATGTAACCTTAATGGGGTCGTTTCTCCTCGTGTGTCTGGCCAAGCTCAGATGGTTGTCAACCGGTCTGAGCGAGGCCCGCCGACCCTGTAAGCACAAAAGAATCATATTTCTAAATCAAAACAACAGTAAAGTCTCAAATAAATTACTATATTACACATTTAGTGCATATTATTTTGTCGATTTTATATCTATAGTATGGTACTTTCTGTCGACCTAAAATGACGAAATTCAGTTAGAAGGTACTTATAATAAACTAAAGAATAACCTTAAAATTGGTAAATTATAAATGTCACTAAAAAAACATTACATGCTTCTTATATTTTACATAATTTCATACAAAGTAATTATGTTCGACCGAAAATTTAAATTCTTCAAGTGATATATTTGTCATGCCTCCTTCCGTTGGCAAAACCCGCGACACAACCTCCCTCTTAAGACGAGGGTTTTTTTATAATTTAAATGGTAATGCTCATAAACTTACACAAAATTTTATTAGCCTGACTTTCTTTTACCCCATACCGCAGTGGCGTTTGTACACATTCGAGAAGTGCAACAAAACAAATTGTGGAAAAAATACTTATAGTGTATTTGCAAAACGTCGTACCACGCTGCATTGCAGCCGAATTGTGTCTTAAATTTATAACTATGATGTCGCGTTTCGTTTGGGTTTTAAGTAGCCGGTAGCCCACTGAGGACGATGAGGAAAAATGCATCTGCACAGCGGATGTTAATGGACCTTACTAGTGTCCGATTTATTTGGCAAAATCATAAAAAGCAATAAAAATGGATTATGTATTTCTATTTAGTTTTCGTGACTTCAACATTTTACTTACGGAGCATCAACTAGAGCTCCGACTGCTCAATTTCAAGGCACCAAAAGCATTTGATCTGCCGGTGCAAATATAGATGTAGAACTCCACAACGCCTCTTGTATAGAGTTTAGACTTTATTTATGTCTGAGGAAAACAGGGATTTTGGGCCTTAATAACGGGCATGGCCAATTATGCCAATTGAAAAGTGTAATACGGGTTTTAAAAATATTACAAAGAAAAATCCTGGATTAAGATGTAACGGATATGTAATAAGCTAGGCTTTCAGACAAGCAGCTGTACGTTTCAGCTTTACGTAGCTTTACGTTCCAGCGATGGACTTGAATTGAGCTGTGAATCATGTATGGCGAGTATGTCCATAAGATCCTCTTTGTTTGTGATTAATGACGAAGGAGATGCTGAGGCAACTACGTCTGTCTTGTCCTTTAATCCAAAAAAAAACACCGAAAAGATACCATTTCCGATTTTAGAAAAACTATGAGACAGGAGATGGGAGAATTCAGAAGATCCTTAGATTTTACTGTAGAGGTAGTACAAGACCCAGACATTTGGTTAAGGAACAAAACGAAAGAAGAAATTTATTTTAGAGGAAAATAACGACCTACATAACCGTAACCAAGACATAGAGCTTCACGTATTGATTGACTTTGGAACAAACACAACAAAAGCACTATCACAATTTCTTAAACAGTTATCTAGAAATAGCTGGAAAATCGAATACAGACAAAGGAAATGTAAAAGATTTTGTGAGTTTAGTGGCTGGTGCACTAGGAGTTGACAGTTCTAAAAAGCAGGATATTCGCGGAGTTGGTACTAATGATGAGAAACCTACTAGTGGGCGATGCAGAGTAAAATTCATCGCGATCACTGGCTGTTAGTAGCTAAAGCTTAAGCTAAATGGTGTTTTGTCCCATAATTCATCATTCAGAAATACTACGAAATATACAAACGTCTGTACATTCGTGAAGCTTTAACCCCCCGTCTAAAGTCAGTGTTGTATCAAGCTAAGCTTAAACTACATAATTCTTATAAAAATGTCTGGTGTAAATGGGGTAAGGTTTACTTTAAAAAAGGGATTATGGTAAGACTATTGGTCTACGTAGCGATAAAGACATTTTTATTTAAGAATTGTATTAATATTAAATATTTTCTCTCTCAAATACCTGTCAAAACAGTCATCTTACATGTATACACGTGAATATAAGATCAATGTTTAAAAACTTTCCTAAATTGGTCCAGATGATTTGCTCGTGTATTAAAATCATCGACACATTAATAGTTTCCGAAGCTAATATAATGGAAAGTACTACGCAATAATTTAACATCGGGTTATACAATGCATACACATTTATCGACATAAACGTAAAGGAGGAGGAATAACAATATACGTAAGAAAATCTAACTGAAAATATCCTCATAAAAACATAAAAACTTAAAGTTTAATACGAGCCATAAAAACTTCTAAAAAAATCTAATATCTGTATATGCAGTGCATCGTCCACCTTCATCGGACACAGCTAAATTCCTTGAGGAAATCCAACGTCAACTTTCCAGCGACGGGAGTGCAAACTTATTATTGATGGGCGATATGAACATTGATCTTGTATCACCCAAACTCATTCTAAATATGTATCTTAACACCTTGTCCGAGTATGACATGATGTCTGGAATATCAGAAACTACACATATTGAAAATTACAAAAATGTAATTACTAAATCGTGTATTGATCACATATTTACTAGGTCCCACACATTAGAGCCATACACGTCAGCGTTCGATACTGTGTCGGCCGATCACAGAGTGACGAACGTCTGCTGCACTAGCAGCACAATGCCAGCAGCAGCAAATACACAAGTTGCTCCACAAAGTCGCCCTATTACAAATAAGCATAAAAATTATTAAAAAATCTTAATATAAATAAATTTTAAAATATTGTACTTAAAGCCAGTTACAAAAACGCCATTGATAAATCGACTAACACTAAAATGATGCCGAATAAAAAAAGAACCATTACGCCATGGATCAATCAAAACATTCTTGATTTATGTGAAAAAGAGACAAATTAATCATTAATCTGCTTATGGAAAAGTGATCCACATAACTATCCATTAAAACTAAAATATACAAAAACTCGTAACAAAGTTCATAAGGTGAAAGAATTTTCCAGAAATTAATATTATAATAAAATAATTAATGAAAATTATAATGACCCTAAAGAGCTCTGGAAAATCGTGAATGGCATTTGTGGCAGAAGGAATGTATCTATTGATGAAACTATTCGTAACGCTTTTTCTTCCCAAAGTTATTCTGATGGAAATATGGGAAATGTATTTGCGAATGAATTTTAGCAATCAGTTAAAAGAATCTTATCCCAAAAGAATGGTCGGTTTCTAGCTACAAAAGAACTTCATAAAGAAGCTTTCGCTAGTATTGGATTCCAGAAAGCAATCCCCAAGTCCATTGCCAGTATTATCAGAAACCTAAATAGTAAGAAAGCACCGGGCTCTCATGCCGTTCATATTTTCCATTTGCAGTACATTTCTGATAAAGTATCGCCCGTAATTTCGCACTTGATTGATACTTCCGTGATGGCAGAAACATATCCGGATGGCTTAAAACAAGGGTGTGTCAGACCTTTCTTTAAAAAGGGTCATAGAAGAAAGGTGCCAAATTATCGTCCAGTAACGATTTTAATGTCAATAGTATCCTCGAAAAGTATTTTAGTAGTTAGATCCTTAAATTTTATATTAATCATAACATAATAAATGCTAATCAATACGGTTTTCAGCCCAAAAAATACTACTAGTCTACTTTCAAAATCTGCAAATGATAAAAACATATTCCTTGATTATAGAAAGCAAGTCCTGGTGCTCTTTATGGACTTCTCACGTGCATTTAACACCCTTGATCATCATACTCTCCTTACGAAAGTAGAGAAATGTGGCATTCGCGGTCCTCTGTTGGCCCGGTGTCAAGCCTACGTTAAAAACGGGTCGTACTGTGTTATAGTGGGATCGGCCTAAAGCGCCGTTAATACCATCGAGCGTGGCATCGCAAAAGGCTCCGTCTTAGGACCATTACATTTTTTATCCTATTTAAATGATAGGAACAACATTTTACGTTATTCAAAATCATACCAATTCGCGGACGATACCTGCCTTATAATCTGAGATCTGGAAATAACCACCCAACAACTACAGTCTGGTTTTAATAAGCTAAACACTTGGTGCTGTAACAATAACTTAGTATTAAATGCGGCAAAAAGTAGATTTATAACCTTACCTTCATAATAATAACGTGCCGATACTATTTGCACACTTCCAAGAATGTATTCACAGTAAACTATGTAACTACTCGGTAATAGAAGTGGTCGATAGGCGCACTTATTTGGGTTTCACTATTGATAATATGTCTAACTGGGTTCCTCACTTATTTCATGTGTGTGACAAGATGAGAGCATTGTTGGCCAACTTCGATGTGATCAGGAATAATATACCCCTTCAAAATACGTCTTTTGCTGTATAATGCACTTATCGGGTACATTGCCTCATATGGACGAAAATTTTGTACGTATCTGGATAAAATTCTAAAATTGCGAATTAGATTCATAAAATTTATTGTCTCGTCTGTTAAAAAAATTTAAATATTCTAAAGAACCGTTAGAAATCTTCCGACACTGTAAAGCATTCCCCATACAGACTAAAGTTCAACATTATTTATTAAAAGAATTGTATTTTAAAGACGAATACAAAAATTTTGTTGAGTATCCTGTGCGTACAAGGCAGATTGCACAGAAAACTTTGGCCACTGCCCGCGCTCGAAACTGCTACGGCAAGGGAACTATTCCGTACCTACTCTCTCGATATATTAACAACCCACCGACGAATTTACGAGACTTGATTAGCAAATGTAATATTAAAAACGTATTAGACAGTTATTTTGGCAATATTTAACTACCTGCTGATAATATACCCACGATATTATTTTAACATATTATACCAGATTAAAATTATATAAAATAGAGTAACTAGTCTCTAGTCGTAGGCTTATAATTAAAAAGAATACGCTTGCGCTCTTCAAGTTCAATATAGTTGACCTTTGACATGCTGTCTACATTAAACTGTATACATGATGTTGTAAATAAGCGATTTTTTTATTATTTTTCTTTTTAAATTATAATTTCATTCTTGAAAGTGTATAAAAATATTTAACGTGAATAATTCAGAACTTAAAAAGTGTGAATAAATAATGTTTCATAATTATGTTTAAATTACGAAATATCTAATTTCAGAACGCACAAATTGATTATTTTGTGATGTTGTCAGCTCGTCAAATGTTAAACTTAAGTAACAATTAAACATCTATGGTGGGACCTAGAAAGATAACACAGGTATTACCTTACTTAATTATGTCCTTAATTTCGATGATACCGACGTCGTCGGTGTCTCGCGCTTTGTAAGTAGGCGGTGGCCCATGCAGCATGAGAGGAGGAAAGGTGGCTAACGCATCAGCATAGTTATTATGCGGACGTTCATGGGGTTCGTTAGTCGTAAAAAGGTACCGTTTGTACCTATAATATAATATGAATGTTTAAGTTTTAGTAAGAAGTACATTTCAGGGGAATAAGATCGGCACCGCCTCTCGCTAGTAAAGTGGAGGAACTAAGCTATCATATTTCTTGCGATTTGCGAGAGTCTGGTAGTCTTTAGAGAGAATGGGATGTAGTAGAAAAACCCATATGTATTATCACTGAATGTGAGCATATTTGTGATTGTCATTATAGTGTCGTATAGGCGCTCGTGTCATAACAAAACATTACATTGACCCGGCTTGCTTGATATTACTCAAAATATGACAAAACTCAATGATTTACTTTTGTACATAAATGTCGGCTTCGTAAATATTACACCTTACCTACCATGACAACAAATTCTATTTGTGACAGAACAACGTCTCTCGGGACATCTCGTTGTCAATAATATCTGCAGCTGGATAAGGATCCATTTTGATATTGTTTACACACCTTTGTTACATTATGGAAGTTTTCATAATCATCTATATCGTTTAAGAAAATATTATACAGCCTATGTTTCTTGTTACCTATTGTTTAAAGTTTGTTATGTTCAAAGATAATTTAGAAATTTGGTCCAGTATTTCC
>JAFELO010000953.1:325010-353236 GCA_017140195.1 Eumaeus atala | reverse complement strand
TTGTACTTGTTGCTAGTTAATAAAGATCAATTTTTGTAATATTATTCCGTACAAAATAAAGTTTATTATACAGCTCACATCCACATAATTACTTTGCCGGTGCGTTGCCCTCCTTCACCTCCCACCCCTCTCAACCGGCCCAATAGCCAATCAAATCATCAAATCAAAATCAATAGCAATCAAACTTTTCCACAATTACTTTATTTTTGTATATATATTTGCTCAATCAAATCATATATATATATATGCTCAAGTGTTAAGATGAATTAGAAAAAGTGACAATTCATTTAATCAACCATTGACTAATCACATGCCGTGATGCCCATATGGCAGTAAGAAAAACACAACACATCACCACGCCGGTTCGCTAATGGGGTAGACAGGGAGAACCGAATACCACGAGTTTTCTTTTTTTATGGTAAAGAAGGGCGAACGAGCAATCGGAGGCTTCTGACGCCTACCGATTCCCATAGACAACCGCATATTTTTCATGCAGATGCGTTACCCTCTTTTCCATCACAATGTGCCACCGGCTATTAACAATCCACACGAAACGCGTTGGCGTAACTGTGACTATACAGCATCATGTTAGCGTACCTACTCGGTCATGCTGGGACAATTCCGCCGCAATGCAACATGGCCTATATGCACCTGTTAAAACGTGGGTGGCGCAGACTCTTGACAGTATCCACACGTAACTGCGAGCGGACAAGGGTCATAACTCTCCTCCCCTCTGTTGCAGCAGGTGTCCTGGGTGAGGAAGCGCGACTGGCACATCCTCAGCTCCGGCAAGTTCACCTACACCAATGACGAGAGGTTCCAGGTACGTGTCATGTCCTTATGGACGTATGAATAAGTACAACACATACGAAGTGGCTTACGATACTGAAGGGGAAAACCGGGCAATGGGCCATCTGAAACCGCATAAAACGGGACAGTGTAGCTGTAGCTTGACGGCAATACCATGCGGTGGAGAGGCATCTCCGGCCGTGTGCGGTCCAATCCGGCTGCAGTGCAGTGTGTTACCATCACATGAATATTCACATTATTTCCTTAGAATGTCTTCTCCGATCTTGGGCATAAATAGTGGTGGAGGTATAATTGTTGACGTTTAAAGGGCAATTTATAGTTTTACTTTGAACAGAGACACATTTTTCATATCAAGTTTTTTTTTTGGGTCCTTGTCCATACATACATACATACATACATATATACATACATACATACATACATACATACATACATATATACATACATACATACATACATACATACACACATACTTACATACATACATACATACATACACACATACATACATACATACATTTGAAAAGTGTTCCGACGCACAAGGGTTAAAAATACAAATAGCTCTTAAATATAGGGCTAGCAATAACGACGATAAATCCAGTCGATTATTCCCGATCTGTTGAACCCTAACTGGAGCTCGACGCTTGAAGTACGTTCCGCTATTCACATTCCACTCACGAGCGGACTGCGAATAAATAAATGTTCTAAACGAAAGCAGATCGTTTTTAGTTTAATACTAGGCAGCCTCTACGTCTGTTATATTTTAAATATGTAGAACAGGCCGGTGATACAGAACATGTGTAAGTATTAGCTTAACTACATATTTTGTTCACAGGTTCTGCTTACAAATAAACAGTATATATTTATGCGGTACTTGAGAGCTAAATGTCAAATAACCACTAAAGTAGTTAAACTCGCTTAGTTAGTAACCTTTGAAATGTCTCTTAACTTAAGTAAAAAGTTATGATTTAGCATGTAAAGTATAGAACCAATGTTAAACATTTTTTAAATCGTTGAAAGCGGGTAACAACGGGGAAGTAGCTCGGACTAATCTAATACTGACGTGAAGTGATTGTATGATTTGTGCTATTCTGACGGGTTCCTGAGGTATATCCAATCGGCTTTGGATACTGCCAAGCTAAGTTGATAACTACAGGCACAGGGCCGCCATCACGTCCCCACTATGATTAAGCTTAGTCGTGGTGGTGGGACTTAGTAGCCTGGGGTGAACCCCGGCCAAGCCAATTGAACCGAGGGGGATCTTTATATCCCTCTTATAAGAAGAGGGGGCTTAAAGATCAGGAGGAATAATCGCTCCCGGTAGATTGTAGTATCCCGGTAGAAAGATTGTATTCATTATCAGTATGCTCGTTTGCCTCCAATGAATGAAATATTCTTAGGGATTCCCGAGGGATTACTCCCGAGGGATTATAAAGTGTGGGGATTTCGCTGGTGTAGGCCGCATACAAGCAAGGGGATAGGTAGCTGCCCTGTAGCACTCCGACGCGTATGGCCTCCAAAGAGGAGTGCCTACGCTCCGTCGCTCCCCTACCTTCCAAGAATGACGACACTAGTCTCACAAGCGCCAGCGTGACGCCGGCGTCCACCAACTTGTACAAGAGCCACGGGTGCCACTCCTTGTCGAAGGCCTTCTCCATATCGAGAACGACCGCGACACAGTATCTCTCCTTGTTCAGTTCCGCAGACAAGTGGTGAATCACCCAGGTCAGTAGTAACGTGCTCGAGCGGCCGCTCCGGTAGCCGAAATGTTCATCTCTTATGGGAATGTACAGCTTCAACCTCCGAATCAGGAGCCTCTCGAACAACTTCGCGATGGGCGATAGTTGGATTATAGGGTTGGGTTATAGGCTTCGGGGCTTGCCCGACTTCGGCGGAACGATAACCCTCCCCTCTTTCCAGGTCTCCGGAAAGTGGGCCGTCCGGAGAATGCCATTAGCGATCTGTATGAGAGCCACGGCTGCACGCATAGGTGTCATCACCAGCGCTGTGGGGGTGATGTCATCGGGGCCTGGAACTTTGCGCCTCGAGAGGCGAATTGCGACTTTCCGCAGCTCGGAGGGGGAGAAGAAATCCGTTCTCTCGGATACGGCACTTCACTTGCATGTAGTGCTCTGCGGATGATGGCGACGCTAGGTGTGGTGAGAACTGTGTGTGTAGATGTGACGCTAGCACTTCGGCGATATTAACTGTTGCCTCGGGGTTCTGGCGGAAGGCGATGTCCAGAATGTCCGGGGTGCGCAGGGAATTCGTGGGCACGTGGGTAGGATACGGAGGCCCTTGCACCGTGTATCCACGCTCTTCCGATTCCTCCTGCAGCTTAAAGCCAGCGTTGTTCATGACGGCTGATCCCCAAGCTGGATGCTTGGAGTTCAGGCCACCCACCAATAACACTTAGTCCCCGTACCCCAGTACGTTGTGGACATCACGTAGATCGAAGCTGTTCCCGAGATCATGAGTTCCTCACCTGCCAAGTGAACGACTATTTGCAGGTTGGGGTGGCTCCATTCGGCAGTGGGCAGTCCCCGATTACATGGACGCCTCCGCAGCGAACGCACGGAATCTCCTTGTGGCATTGCGCAGAGGAATATGCGAAGAGCTGACATCGGTGATACTGCGGTGGTCCCTGTCTGACCTTCCATCCCTCCACGACTACCCCGGGCAAGCAGAAGAGCTCTTTCATCTCGTACAGGCGTCCGAGCTCCTCGCTGCGAACAGCGTATCGTTCGATCTGGGCATGGTACAGCCAACTGGGTCTCCCACCTCTCGGCGTTATGTGGCGCACGAAGCGCACTGGGAAGCCCAGGGGCTTGTGTTCCTTGGCAATGCATTCGGTGTCCGTCCTCACTGGCAGACCTCTAAGACCCACCTTGGTTAGGAGGTCTGAGGGTGGGGAGTAACAGTGACATTGCATCTAATCCCCTTACCAAAGTGCCACACCCTGTCAAAGGCCTTCTCCATATCGAGAAAGACCACGACGGTGTCTCCCCTTGTTCAGCTCTACAGACAAGTGGTGGATCACCCGCATCAGTTACAACGTGGTCGAGTGGCAGCTGCGGAAGCCGAACTGTTCATCCCTTATAGGAATGTACTGTCGAATGTACTGTAATGTCGGCCGGTAGCTTCCGGGCAGGCTTCGGGGCTTGTCCGACTTCGGCAGGACGATGACCCTCCCCTCTTTCCACGTCTCCGAAAAGTGGGCCGTCCGGAGAATGCAATTAGCGATCTATGTGAGAGCCACGGCTGCACGCCTGATCATCATCACCAGCTCTGTGGGGGGGATATCATCGGGGCCTGGTGCTTTGCGCCTCCACACTGCTGGTCATCTCCACAGAATCTGTGGGGGGTTACGGGCACGAGGCGGACCTCATTACCCGGATTGGGTCGCAAGGGGACGACTATCCCCTCGGTAGCGGGGCCGCAATAATTTGCGGGTTTGCCATCGTGGCTTTGGCTCAGGGGAATGTAGGCCTGTTTATTGCCTCTGTGTTGTGTGGTGTGTTGTGTCTTTGCGCCTCGCTTTGCGTAGATATTGGCTACGAGGGAGCCATGCCATAACGACAACATCACTAGCTCATATCTCGTGATGACTTAGTCTGCTTTTAACAGGCTAGGACAGCTTATCTCTTGTCATTTACACCCGTCCCAGATAGGCTACTACACTGTTCATCGCGATGACGACTATTTAATTTGCTAAATTTAATTGCGATGAGCTAAATTTAATTATAATAAATAAATTTTTGATATCTTAAGTTTACGCAAATGTTACTCATTACAATAAAACTGTTTTTACGGATTCTATCGCGGTTTATTGAATTATTTAACTAGACCGATGTTTCAGAAGCTTTTACAGCAATCATTATCAGTAACATCCGTGACCATGCTTACTGTAAAGCTTCTGAAACGTCTTCCTAGTCGAATAATTAAATAAACCGCGACAGAATCCATAAAAGTAGTTTTATTGTTATACATACAATTTAAACAGAGACCCATTTGATTTTTTTAGTACAATGGTATTACGATCAGTACAAGGACATTTCATGACCGACACCCTTTAACATCCGCGTGGTTATGCGGATGCTTTGCTCTCTTCACTGCTCGGTATCTTGCAAACACACTTGCACTCGACAGTAGTCTGCCATCAAAATGAGCCCAAGGCCATGCCGGCCCGATTCAAAACAATAATAACCTAAAGAAATTGTTTTAGACATATCGAGATAAAGTCTTTGGGCCTCACTACACTTCAGGGGAGACGTCTTTAATCAGGAAGCAGTCGGTTGAAGGAACGTTTTGGCAAACAGCAAAATGAGTAAATATTGATGAGCGGGCGTTTCCTTAATTGAGTTTGAGAGTGCAGCTCGGCGGCAAATGGCGTGGAAACGCTGATAACATCCATTCAGTGATTAATTAATGTAAACCCCAAGTTGTTCGTAACCATACAATTTGATAAGAATATTTACATATTTACAGTTGGCATTGAGATATATGTGTACACATGCATGCCTTGCGGCTTTACCCGCGTTAATTTCATCCCAGGGGAACCAATCTTTTTTTTTTGGGATTTAAGGAAAAGTCATTTTATATTTAATTATTTATTTAGTAGTTTTTCCATGAATAAATAAAAACCCATATAAACTTGAACAATCATAATATTAGTATTGGAGAGAGGAGGGCACCGGAGGGGAATAGGGAAGGAGTGCAACGCATCTGCATGAGGGCGTGGGTAGTCGTCAAAAGGCTTCTATTTCTCGTTTGCCTCCTTATACTATAAACAATAGTAGGATATAAAATATCCTTTGTCTAAATGTTGTATGTATAACATCTTTTGTAACTATATTTTACTAATTACTTTTTCTTTTCCGTGGCTAAGTTCGCTTTAAAACCACACTCCCAGTAAAAATATCATGTCTTTTCGAATAACTCTAAGAATACTTGTATAAAGTTTCACTATAATCAGTTGACCAGTTTTGACGTAAATTGTAACAAACAAACCTACACTCCCATTTGTAATTCATCCCATCTAGAAGAGATATATATTACAAAATTTCCACTTTTTCATAAAAACCTATAAAACATGTAGGTCTTTGGAAATAACATTGAGAAGAAAGTGGCTATTTTACAAGAAAACATAAAACCAGCCACAAATGGGCTCGATTGTCCCTTTTTCTTAATTAAAGAAATATTTCTATTTATATCAAAATCATATAGAACTACCGAATTTTGAATTCTATTATGCTAAAATGTCAATTATATTATGCAAAATCAATGTCATAGGAAGCTTAACATAACAGATGAGAAGTCCGTGGCTTAAAATCATGGATTGATTGATTTTGTACTGATACGAATTATCTCCCTGAATGAACACTTTTCAAAATTCAATAGTAGAATTCGAATCACTTTATAAAATATGTGTTGTGCCAGTTCCAACACGAAGCTGGAGTTTACTACACAAGAAAGAACGTGATTCTGAAACGAAAGGTGCGCCAAAGGCTTAAAACGAACGAAGCACAATTCAAAGTTATGCTTGGTGATGTTCTTTCACATTATTTGGCTTCATATTTTTAAGGGTGGACCTTAAATTCCTTCTAATTTTCTTTCTTTTTTTATAGTATAGGGGGACAAACAATTGGAGCTTTTTACGACAACTGAGCATAATTATGCTGACGTTCATCGGCAGCATAATTATGCCGTTGCGTTGCCCGACTTTTCACACCACCAATGAGTGTGGGGCCACCAATGCGCCACCGCATACTCACAACCCGTGTCACTTTACGGCAATATCAAGTGAGCGGGAGGAACTCCCCGGTCGTGCCGGCCCAAATCCGTTGCATAGGAGGATGTAGTGTGACAGTGACATGCACCATGCAGGGCACTACCTCCCCGTGAAAATAAAACTGGTTGTCTATAAGTGGGTTTACAGACGACCTAATCCTACGAGATAACGCTTGTCTAATTAATATGTGAACGCATCGCCCGATGGAGTGAAAGAGACGACTTGTTATGGTCTCTCACTCGCAGGCTCCGCCCATTCTAAACTTTACTATAACTCGTAACGCTGCTATGACTTTTTCGTCTATGCACCTAACGTCATCGATTTGCAAGACGTCAAAAGCAACTACAGGAATGTTTCCTTTGTGTTTTTCCTAATGATTTGCTAGTATAAAGCCAACTCTACATGTAAGGGATGAAATACCATGCCATTTCGCCCCTCAAATGTAGAGTTGTAAACAATGGTGAATTGTTAAACGTCCCAGCTATTGACAGTGCGTGACGTACATACCAACACGACAATTCACCGGGGCAGAATCAAATCGTTATACAATTGGAGCGTTCATCCTATTGTTAGTAATTTAACGTTATGTATCGGGACATCCTACTGTAGGAGCAGAATTTTTTCGTTTTTTAACACAAAAAAGTGGACTTCTTCTGGTGCCAGACCGAAGGGTGAAAAAATGTATCCGCTTGTTTTTCGGTTCTTCTAGTACCGAACTAGCTGGAATTCATTTTCGTGTGTAACATGCGTTTAAAAACCACATGAAACGCGACGTAACATAGCGCAGTGTTATTGATGCGTTGTAGCCTATTCTACAAGACCGTGAAAGTAATAATAATAACTAATGTCTTCCCAGCTGAATTTCGCCTATGACGGCCATCTTTATTGAGTAGAGCCATCTGCGCGGGACATATTTATGGTGCACAGGTGTTTGCGCGGACACGAGTGCACACTCCATTATTTCATTCTCCTATTCCGATGTGACGGCAATCCGACACGACCGGAGAGAAGTCGGGCACAGGATTGACTGCTTAACGTCCTCTCCGCGGCACGGGGGCGTAACACCGCCATCTTCCTAACTCGGATAATTATTATAATTTGAAAAATTCTAATAGCACTTTATGTATGGTCCGACACGGGGACCTCACGTCTGTGGCTGAACCTGCTTCCCACTGGAGCACGAGGCAGGCAGTTCGACCGTGAAAGTATGTACGACTCATATAATACCGACAGGTATTTATGATAATATAATATATATTATATTACTATATATATTATTATAAATTATAATATATTGATTGACCGATAATTGACGATTGACTGGTTCAGATGGTAACATAGCAGGTACGCCGTGTCTTATTCCAGTGGTCGTGGGTTCAAATCCCACCCAGACCACAAACTTTTACTATGGATTTATTAACCTGTTCGTGTCACATGTATCTTAGGCATGTTAATAGTAAATATATTTCCATTTTGTATAGTACCTGCACACGCTCCTACAGAACTCAGTACGAAACTAGATTAATGAAAAGGGACACCAGTCCTTACTACGAAAACATTCCATTTATGTACATTAAACTAACTCCAAACAGATGTCATTTACCGGACTTTAAACGTTTATCTCAACACAAATGTAATCAAACAGCACTTAAAATACACTCGAATTAAATGAATTTCTCATTATACAGTTAAAATAATTGTAAACAATGCACGTGAACCGCGAATTAACGCAGTGAAACTAATGAATATGTGATGTGGTTCAGTTAGAAGGCTCCTAGAACTACCTTTAACCATTCACCACTCGGAAATACGATTAGGTATATATTAATGAGAAAGTGACTCACTTAACGTCTAAAGCAGTAGGTATATAAATAATATATACTAGTATAATAAAGCTTAAGACTTTTTAAAGTAAAACTTCTTTATGCGATCCTGACTTGGGTAGAAATCTGGTGAATGCGTGACGAGGGCGCTACAGAAAACAAAGCGAACGGGACTATAATAGGGAGATGTAAGTACGTGAAAATACAAATATAGAGTTACACCAAAGTTGAGCGATTTTAAAATATATTTTTGAGTGTTATAGCTACATTCATCTTACATGAGACGACGCTACAGCCAATAGGACCAGCGTTACGCTGAAAATACCACAGACTTATGATAGTATTTACTCTTAGCCGTGCCCGGTACTAAGTGACGTAGAAACAGTTACAGGTATAGCTAGACAACACATTGTCAAGTTATACCTGTAACTTACCTGTTACCTGTATTTGATATGTTTCTTATGACTGCCTCGTGGTCTAGTGGTAAGCATGTCCATCCACAGACGTGAGGTCCCGGGATCGAATCCTGGGTCGGACCATACAAAAAGTACTATTAGGATTTTTCGAATTCTAATAACTGTCTGGAGTTAGGATGTTGGCGGTGTTACACCCCCGTGCCTCGGAGAGTACGTTAAACCGACGGTCCTGTACCCGATTTCTCTCCGGTCGTGTCAGATTGCCGTCTCATCGGTATAGGAGAATGAGAGAACAGGGAGCGCACTTGTGTCTGCGCAAACACTTGAGCACCATGACATGTCCCGAGCAGAGAGCTCTCTCAATAGAGGTGGCCGCTGTAGCCGAAATTCGGCTAGGACGACATTATTATTATTACTATATTTCTTATGAACATAAACTTTCTTATTATAGAAACTTATTACCAAAAATTTATAATCTGTGCGGGATTCGAACCTGCGATCGCTGGTAACACACCCGCTTAGTAATAGTAATTAATTAAATAATAAGAATAATAGCTCATTGTGGGGATGTGAAAAGGAGGGCACGGCATAGTAATAATGCTGACGTTCATGGGCGTCGGTAGTCTTAGAAAGGTTCCGTCTTCTGGTTTGTCCCCCTTTCCTATAAAAAAAAGAATACGCTATAAGTGCTTGAATAGTCAAGTTATCCTTACTTAGGATTTTAATTATAGAAAGAAATACATATAATAGCAACAACAGCAAAACATCTTCACGCCAGCTCCCTAATGGGGCAGGCAGAGAGAACGGAATGCCATACATCACGATTCTTACGTACCTGCCTTGCCAGCACGATCGGGGTCCTGTTGCTCACATAACACTGCCGTGAAGTGACTACACTGTGGAGTAACCTGTACACCCTATACAATAATAAAAACCCTTCATTTTGTTACTTAAATGGAACACCGTAAATATAGACATATTTCGAGAATACTCGTCTCCACTAGATCTCCCACCATGAAGCAGAGATCTTTATTTTACGATCAGCTGCTTAAAGCGTTGGCGTCAGGAATCTCGAGGAAGTAGTAAAATTTTACTGCCTCGTGAGGGAATGTAATTTGATTTGAATATAGAACTCGAAGGCCAGATACAATGTAAACAAATGAAATTAAATATAAAAAATGTGTGTTTTTACCCTTCACACGACAATAGGAGGCTAATGTTTTACGAGATACCTCCTCCTCGAGACGTATCTCTCACCGCTGAGGACCGTGATCTCTATGAAGGGTTTTGTGGACAATTCTGTGCTAATTGGTTCGGCCTTACGCAGCGTGTGCATCGACAACAGTGGTGTTTAACGTAGCCAGGATCTGGTCGGTCCAGCGCATATGGCTCCGTCCGCGTCTTCTCTTTCCATTCACTTTGCCGGCGACCACAAACCTTTCTGTGACGTCACCCTTTCTTCCGGCGATGTGACCAAAAAAGTCGATAAATAAATGTACGAGGTACATACGCTCGTAAAACATTACCCAACAGTAGATTTTCATGTTCCCTGCTGCAGAATGAATGCCTTGGCAGTATGATGTGTCTATAGATTCGTCCTGAAGCGACACTCATTGCTTTTGAATATATTTTAGGCACATCTTGTTTTGCGTTTATAGCGTAGGGACATAGATTTAGTAAAAAATCAATCAATGAAATATCTTTAAATTTAACACATCCTTCAAATAGAATCTGCTTTGTAAAAGGATGACATTACGAAAAATATGCTTGTGTACAATCACGGGTGCTTGACGATGACAGTTGAATATGAAATTGTGTATATTGTCTTCATGTAAATCAAGGCATAGGGTGCTAATGTAGAGTTGAAACTATGTGATGTTCAATCACTAGGGTCCTTATAAACATATACACAGTAAAAGAGTATGCAATTTTTTATTCTCCTTCACCGCATCCCAAAGTCTTGCGGACACTGAATGCACGAAGCGCGACAGTATAGCCGGCATATCACTCTGTAAGCTATTAGGTAGGCACTAACCCGGTACCCTTCGAAAATTTTATATCGTATGAAATATAATATAATCGCACGTAAGAAGTTATAAATTATAACTTCTTACTAAAAAAAAATTATAACTTACAATATATACATAAGAAAAAACTGTTACATAGAAGAACCAGCATTGCCCCGTGGTTTCACTCGCATAACTCCGCACCTATGTGTTATAGCGTCATACCTTCCTCTATACTTTTATCGATAAATGGACTATCTAACACTGAAAGTATTCCAAATCGAACCTGTATTATTTACAATTGTATCTAAGTCTAACTCTTCCACTTCGTAAAAAAATTCACTCTCATAAATTCTCTCAAACGCACTATAACTTAAAAAAATACATATTATTATTAATATTTCTATAATGTGTCTATCCCCGCACTTTCGACTATTTAACATACACCCTTGGTCCCAACACTACAATGTTCAACTAATTAATTGTGTATTTATCGAGACGTCTTCCCTGTCTCGATAACTTTATTAAACAAACTCCATTACAGCGTCACGACGCACATGCAATGAGCTCGGAATGTTATTATCGTGTGACGTCAGACCAACGTCTATAATATCGCAAGATATTCAAGTAATTTATGTGAATTTCTATACACAACTAGCTAAGCCATACGGTTTCCCTCGCATAATTCTATATCCCGCGGAAATGATGGTATGACAATTATATGGTTACTGAATAAATTTAAGAGCAACGGTCTGATTTTCTGCGAGGGGTTTGGCCAAATTCATCATGACTGCAAGCTTATAAACGCATCTTAAAACATTTTATACATAAAATTCTCGTACCACAGTGTTAGTTGTCTTAATGCTCCGAAAAGTCTTTACCGATTTTTACCAAATTTTATATGCACATTCATTACGTCATAGAATTGGTCGAAGTATCTATTTTTCATACCCCTAGAAGGGTTATTTACACAACCCGGCAAAACCCAGCAATTATTATATAAAATCTTTCAAACGCACCAAATGTGACGTCTGGAACACAATACACACACTCGTGCCCCTATTCCCGCAGTTACGACTATTTAACATTCGAAGACCAAGGCCCTCGTTCACAACACTATAAACTAATTAATTGTATATTTATCCAGACGACGTCGCCCCTATCTCAATAACTTTATTGAACAAACTCCATTACATCCAATGCCACGCTTCACATACGATGTACTCGGAATGTTATAATAATGCGTCGTCGAACTGACGTCTTTAATATCGCAAGATATCGAACAATTTAACTGAATTTCTATACATAACCAGCTACAGCCCTACATTCTACGTGTGAGTTTCGGTTTCATGTTATTATCTTCGAATAGTTTAAATATACGCATGCCTCATAGAGAGAAAAAGGTCCTAAACCTTTCAGATTTCTACATCAATACAATAAGACTAACCAAAAAAACCAAAAAGATAAATAGGATAAGACTAACCAAAAGGTAAAATTTTTATGTAATATATAATATAGGTATTAAAATCTGAACTGGACTAGTGAGTAATAAAATAACTTTTTTTATCTTATGTCTTAGGTTGCGTTGAGAATGCTTTTTAGGTTTGTAGCGAAATCGGGCCGACGCGCTTGACGTAGTACCTCTCTCACATGACTCCGTGGTTTGGTTTATGAGAGTTTTGGTTCAGATCAAATCGCGGCCATTTTTCGTATGCTGCTGGCATGTTTGATACTATAGGTCGGTATATTGGGATGGCCTGCGTCTTTTCTTTGCATCCTACCTTTGAAGGTGGATTTGCTTCTCGCTGGATGATCCTATCCCTGTTGCAAATTCTGTTTCCGATGTGCACCACATCGGCAACCAATTAACCAGCCAGAGAATGGAGCTATTCCTTCCGCACTCATAGGTTTTACGCATAGTACTTTCAAATTGAAAATTATAAACTTAAAAATTAATGATTTAGGAAAAATAACCCAAAAATAATAAGCTAATAATAACTTTTGCAATTTTGTAATTGCTAAGCTATCGATATATTTTTATAGGCATTATTTTAATTCTAAATCGAATCGAATCGAATTGAGTGTATTTTTCAAAAGTTCGCAGGTTGTTAGCTAGACTGGAACAAAACTTATTGCCTATGATGTTTTACAAACTACTCTGTATAAATAACAATATGGAATATTTTTATTATATTCGGTTCTTATCTAAAAAATATACCTTCGTAAGCTTTTTTCATTTCAATGTTCATCGAAGTGATATCGCCTATATCATCAAGTAACAAACTTAATATAAGATCAACTAAAAAACTTGTGACAAACTGACGATTTAGTTTTATATTTTTATCCGTTCACTGCTAGACAAAGGCCATATATATATTTCATTATTTACCAGGGAGGTACCCTATTGCTCCTTACATACCTCTTATTCACCTACGCAAATAAACTATATGGCCGCGTTTCGTGCGGTTTGTGAATTTGTGTCACATATGCTACAAGAAAGAAGAATGAAAATCGATAGTGACAAACGACAGCTCTTTGTTAAAAACCTACTTATTTACTTACTTTACTGATACTGTAAATAAATGAACAGACAAACTTAATAAACTCTCCTATCCCAACTAATTCGGTGTATGAGTATAATAAATCATCGTTCCAGGTACTCCACGGAGAGGGCTCGGAAGACTGGACCCTTCAAATCAAGTTTGTGCAGAAGAGGGACAATGGAACGTACGAATGTCAGGTAAATGAAATTTGTATCGGTAATTCGATAACATCGATCTCTGATCTGCAGACCTTTATTTATTACAACTGTAAACATTAACCTAATTGGGTTTGGATTTAGTGATGTGCGTGTGTAAATTTAGGGTTGTTTAAGATAAGACCAGTAGTAATGTGATAAAGGGTAGATACTAGACATATAAATAAATGAAATGATATGGTGATAATGGTATAGTCATAGTAAAGTTGCATGACACTACATCTTCCTATACAACGGAATTGAGCCGGCACACCGGGGAGGTACCTTTGGCTCACTCGATACAGCCGTAAAGTGACACCTACGGTGTCGCGTTTCGTGCGGTTTGTGAGTAGCCGTGAGCCCATTGGGGGGGGGGTGAAATGGAGAGCAACGCATCGGCATAATTATGCTGATGTTCATGGGCCTCGGTAGTCGTTGAAAGACTCCGATTACTCGTTTGTCCCCCTATACTATTAAAAAAACACAAAGTGGAATTAACCAGGTAGTTAAATAACTTAGCTAATTAAGCGAGCTTTTCTATTGTACAAGAGGCAAACGAACAATCGCAATCTTTTTACGACCACCAACGCCCATGAACATCCGCATAATTATTATATATTTCCGATGCACTACCCTCATTTTCTCCTCCCCTCATTAAGCTACCGGCTACTCACAAACCGTACGAAACGCGACACCAAACATGTCACTTTACGCCGATATCATGTGAGCGAGAGGTACCTCCCTCCCTCTTTACGCGGCACAATCGGCGTGCTGCTTTCGTATGCATATAAAACGCGTAAAACTATGGACAAAGTTCATGTTATATTCCTACTCCATGCAGTTTTAAAAAATACAAGAACGTTGCTCTGCGGTGCTGTAAATCTCTGTGTGGACACGTTCATGCCCCACACGTCTTTATGGCATGCGAATTTCTCTAACCAAAATTGGCATAGCGCATAGCTAAAAACTATAGTCACTTATGTTCATATATTAAATAGATATTTAATGTCATAAAAGGCATAAATGGAGACAATTAGCCAGAACGTTCAAAATGTTGTCTCAATGTTTTTATGACGGAGACATTAAATTTTGTTTAATTCATAAATTGTAACATAAAAACCTACCAGGCAATCTAAATCGAATGATCACTCCTATGTAGTTACGTCCTGTTTTACTGATAACGTGCAGGACGTCATTTAGATTTGGTATTAACACACGGGTATATTGCGAAATGTAGAAAGATATTATTTTTTTATATTTTAAAAACACCATGTCACTTTTACATTCTGCCCGGCTGTAAAACTTAACTAGCCGGGCCGCACTAGTCAGTAGATAGTTTCCCAAATTCAACGCATCGTTTATTACTGCATAATTTTTTTACATCTGCAGTATAATGACGTCAGCTCACTACAACTACAATGGAATAGTCGTCGCAATTTCGGTACGAAAAGCGAACAAAACCTCACATTTGGCGTAGACACGGAATGAAGATTTTAAAACGTACATTCGTTAGCACATTACTTTAGACAAAACGGCTAAATTCCGAGAGAAGAAATAAAATGAATTAGCATTTTTGGACCGCACCATGTAAGACGTGTTTTAATATTCATGGTCCCGCTGAGCACGAGTTATACAAGGGAACGTTTTAAGATATCCCTTCATGTTAAATTCATGTACAAACATTATGTATCATATACAATGTTTTTGGTAGCATTACCTTTTGTATTGCTGTTTGGTTTCCATCAGTAACATGTGACTAGGGAGCTATTTGCTTGCTATTGTTACTATTGTGGGACTTTGAAGTGAAATGCGTTCGGACTTGGCCTTAGAATATTTCTTTTCAAATATACGAGGGTGGATTGGAAAGTATTCGGCCTAACCAAGGAAATAGACTCATGCTAAATCAGTTATATTTATATCTTTCTACATAATCACCATCAAGTTCGATGCACTTTTGCCATCTCACACCTAAATCATTTAGACCGTTGAAAAGAAGTGATTCTTCCTTAGAGGCGAAATATGCGTCTACTGCTGCTTTGACCTCGTTTGTAGAAAATCTTTGACCACCCAAGTGTTTTTTTAGGTTAGGTAACAGAAAGAAGTCTGGCGGTACCGGAGCCACAATTGCGTATTACCATGATTGCACAGAAGACTGAACACAAGCGTTACCTTGATGAAACAGGGCTTTTCTTCGGAGCCTTCCTGGACAATAGTAATAAGAGTTTAAAGTCTGACCACTTCTAAGATAATCAATCATAATCACACCCTTCGAGGCCCAGAATCTTTTTTTTTTTTTCGGAGGGAACTAATACTGGTTGGCGGCGCTTGTCCAGCCTCAACAGTTCGACTGACTACGAAGACTTTTGTGTCTTCAGGTTTAGGGAGACGATAGGGGAACGGACACCCCTCTTTTCCCGCAGATGAGAAGAGATGTACCGGGTTGATTGTGGGCGTACCCCATAGTAATATTTTTTGGGGTATTATTTATTATAAGGGGGAAGTGGTCCCCTTTCCCACACTAGTGGGACGGCGGGCGCACGATGCCGTTTAAGCTGCGGTGTTGTGGATAAGGATAATTGAGCTCGTTTAATATTTGGCTTATCTGAGGAGACCGGCCTCCTCACCCCCCTCTAACAGAAGAGGTCGATTTGCGCTACAAATCAGCAAAAAGCCGTATTCTTAGTTTGTTTATTATTAGAGCTCTCTAAAGTCTCTACGAATATAAGATCTCAACTTATGGATTCAAACCCGGGCTCGTTTCCGTAAGCGTAAGTCATATGTATTATAACTGTGTCACTATATGTAAGGTTTCATCGCTCGTCCGGTACGAGCGGTGTATGTGATATTGGTTCTAGCAGGAAAAGTGCATTTACGCACCATCCAGCCGACCCAAGGGGGCCTGAAGTGTGTGTCAGGCTCAGGTCGTGAAGCGATAGCTACTACCGACTAAAAACTGCTATCCGGTAGTTGGCCCTATTGGCATTTTACTACGGGAGCGTGTCTTGGTGTTTCTTTGTTTGTATTCCTGGACGGACTTGGCTCCTGCTATCGTGATCGCGTCGTCAGCGTCGTGCAATTCGTGCTTCGGCTGACGGTAACGGGAGTCGGTTAATAACGTCCGATCGTATTCCGACGTTTGGACGATTAATTTATTTTTGTGATTAAGGGCACGGTCAAAGAACTTTTGAGAGAGCTCTTTGAAGTATCCTTTAATCGAGGTCAATTGGCAGTCACAATATAGGTCGATGTTTCGGAAGTACCAAGGGCATCCAGTAGCCATGCGTAAGAATCTATTTTGCATTTTCTGCGAACGTTCTATTTGGGTAGGGGATATGTGCGCGAATGCTGCACAGCAATACGACAAGATCGGTCGAATGCATGTAATATACAAAGTGAGCATATGTCTATACGCCAATTTGCTCTTTTTGTTTATAAGATGATAGAGTTTTAAAACGACATATCGTGCCTCTTTCAGAAGATCTATGTGATTCTTGAAACTCATCGACCCATCGAGAGTCACTCCCAAGTATTTCACCATCACTGCTCTAGGTATATCGTTACCGTAGAGCAGGATGGGAGGCATATTGGCATGTGGTTTAGTGGGAACTATGAACTGCTCGTCTATGAATAGGTTTTTCTCTCGTATCACGGTTTTTAGGCGCGCGAGAATTATCCTTTCATAGATTTAACCTAAAGACTTATGGGCCGGTAGCTAGTGGGCTCCACCTAGGGTTTCCCTGGTTTATGTATGCCGATCACTATGGCTTCCTTCCATATGTCTGAGAAGGTGCATTGCGCCAGAAAGGCGTTCGAAATGCACACTAGGAGGTGTATAATAACGGGAGGCAGCTATTTCAGCGCCTTATTAGTTATTCCTACGGGCCCGAGGGCCCTCTTTGAGTGAAGGTTCTTTATTAGATCCTTTAATTCTTCTGTGTTCGTCAGACGTATGATCTTATCGTTATCATCCGGGGGCACAGCCAGTAGAGCCGTTACTATACCTTCTATCTCTTTTATGTGGGAGGGGTCTGTGGGGAGGGGAGTTAAGAGTGCATTGACTCTCTAGTGTGTCGGCTAAACACTCCGCCTTTTCGTCACCCTCTAGTACAGGTAATCGATTTTTGCGGTTTAGTGATGGCATTTGAGCCACCGGTTCGGATTTCATGGCCCTCGCTAGTGGCCGGTAGGCCGTATGAGACGGAGATTGTTCGCTGACGAAGTGATCCCATCTCCCGTTTATGAAATTGGGTATAGCCTTTTTGAGTTCTCTTTCGAGTTGTCGGAAGGCTTGCCTGCACACTTCGCCTCCGTTGCGATCGTACAGACGTTTCGCCGCATTTTTTCGACGGATTAGGTCCCTAACGTCGTCAGAGAGAGCTAAACGGTCCTCTGGGACGGTGGAGATCTCTCTTGATGATTCACCTATTTTGCTAACCAGTAGTGCGGTAACTATGGATGAGGCCGCGATAGAAGCTTGACGAGAGTCTATACTGTCTGGGATACTACTGTCGAGTTCACTCGATTTGACGTTTGCTAAATTATCTTGTAGTAATTTATAGTCGATGATCTTTTTCTTTACTTTAACATTTCTACTATTTATATATATTTATATGTTATCTCCTATTTCTATTAAAACGGGCCTATGGTCCGAGTTAAGCTCGTGTAACGTTACAGCCGTCTTGTTGACGAGTGAAATGGTTTTAACCAGTGCTTTTAGGACGAGGTAGTGACATACATAGTGCATGACACTACATCCTCCTATGCAGCGGAATTGGGCCGGCACGACCGGGGAGGTACCTCTCGCTCATATAATACCGCCGTGAAGTGACATCTTAAGTGTCGCGTATCGTGTGGTTCGTGAGTATCCGGTGGCCCATTGGTAATTATATGTTCGTTTGCCCCCTATTCTATAAAAAAAGAATATCTATAAATAATATAAGATAAGGAGAATTTTGAGTAACCGCGTCATGAACAAGTTATAATTCCATTTCAGATGTTTAGTAATATCAGATACGGACTATTGAAGAAGAATAAAATAAAATTGGGAATCTCATACAAAATCACTCGTATGTCATAGCTTTTGGACCTATATTACCGGAGCTTAGTAAGAGGCGGTGCAATGCAGCATTGCAGCTGAATTTGGCCGGTCACGGTCGTGGTTGAACCTATGAGTAGGCAGCGGGTCACCTGACCTGCTGCTGAGCTGTCGCCTTTCATGTGATTCTGGTGTGCCATCGAAGGGGAGCATAGAAAGGGGACAACACATGTGCGCAATGGTATTGTGGATATTTATGGGCGTCGGCAGTCTTCAAAAGGATCCGAATGCAAATTTGCTACCTATTGTTAAAAAAAGGTTAAAATTATCTTAAACTGAATCGCGTATGAACATTGCTTCTATATGAAATATGAGTTTAATGCGAGATGAGGACTGGAAAATATGCTCATGGAGTTAATATTCATGAGCATGCGTTCTGTTACTGTTATAATATATGCTTCTAAAGCAACGTTCACAAAATAGGTTGAGCTTTACTTTTCTTTGAAAGTATAAGCGAGGAATCAGAACTATTGGCGACTACCGAAGCCCGTAGATATCCGCACAATTTTTGTGCAGATGTAGACAACACACATCTTTATCTCCTCCCCTCCTCATGGGCCACTGGGAACTGACATGACGCATGAAATGCGACAGCATACTTATCACCTATCTCTTCAAAAAATTGATTGTTAACAAATATACCATATATGCTGACAATCCTCCAAGGACACGAGTAGCAACCGTTGTAAAACTTATGCGCCAAGCGGGTTTAGAATTCGATAGAAAACAATCCTATGAACGTTGCTCTAGAATTAATTATGAGAAACATAACGCAAGATCAGGAATATCCTTTCGGCCTATAAGTTCCCTTTCACCCAGTCTTGAAATGACATACTCCTGTAACTCTTTGGCTTACGAACATTTATCTATGTGTACTTTCAAGTTTGAACATGGCTTTATAATTGCATAAAAACACAATAAAAATATAACAATGTTGTGAACGTAGCTTTAGAATCAAAAATGAGAGTAACATACCGCAAGATCAGGAATATCTTATCTGGTGTCCCTTTAAGTTCCCTGACCCGTTTCAACTCGTCTGGATATAACAAACGCGATATCTTCGTGAAATATGAACATTTCAATGTGAGCACGCTTAAATTTAGTTATCAAATACCAGTGTATAACACAGGTTTGTGTGTAAATGTCTGACGGTGAAATGACGGGATGCCGTGCGTACGCCAGATGTCAGAATTCCAACCTTAGTAACGTTTATTATGTAAATCTATACTAACTAGAGATCGTCCAGAGGTGAAAACATAACATATACAAAATCATTCGTGTTCGAATATTCCTTAAAACTTAAAACCTTTTTATAGGTATATAGTAAGGCTTAATGTTGTATGCCATAATGTGTGCAGTGTCACAGCAGGTGTGTTACAGACGTCTTAACTTCATGTGCATATCGTAATTAAATAAGAAAAACAACTGCATATCATATAAAAATATATCAATTTTATATTATTTATATGAATAAATTTCTTTATTTATATTATTATAAAGTTGGAGAGATTGTTTTTTGTTTGTTTTGATGAACGCACTATTCTCAGGTAACAGTAGTTCTATCGCGTTTTGTAAATCATACACTGTTGGTTGCTATAGATAGGCGAGGCAAATACGCTATAGGCTGGGTCAACCTTTATGCTACGGCAAATAAAAGCGGAGTTACGCGGTTGACACCACGCTGTTAGTTGATATAATTATTGTAATCTGTAACAAATTCGACTTTCATAGACGCGAATAAACACTACAACAATACAGGATGTTTTATAAAATACTGTGTATAATCACAGGGCGTATTCTGTACTCGATTCGGATTCGGAATAGATAAAAAATTGGTAACTAAAATTTTACCTATTTGTCTCTGAAATGTTTACTATACAGTTACCTACACCGCGCGGCCGCTAGACGCCCGTACAGCTGACGCGCCCGAAGTAATTTGACTTTACACGTTGCGAGTTTTAGCTCAATTCAGTGAAGTTTACCATGCATATAAGAAATATTTTCATTTTATTTTAGGTTCATAGTTTACACAGATGCATTGTAACTGTGTCCTAAAAAAATGATCTTTTACCGTTCACGTTATAATCGTCCGCACGCGAATATTTACAACTCAATATCGTCGATTTTCAAGACTACAGCCAGATTTTAAAAACCTTATAGGGGTACGTGGAAATGTGAGTTTGAGAAACACTGATATAATCAGTTGATCACGGATGTGTTCGAAAGCAGGCGAAAGGTATATCAAGACGTAGTACTCCTAAGTACTGGCTCTATGCAGTTTGCCTTTTTACAGCATAAGGGGGCAAACGAGCAATCGTGCCTTTTGTTGACCACCGACGCCCATGGATATTCACATGATTGTTACGTAGATGCGTTGCCCTCCTATCACCTGCCCTCCCAATGGGCCACTGGCTACTCACAAACCGCACGCAACGCGACTGTGATGCTGTCACTTTACGACGGTAACAAATGAGCGACAGGTATTTCCCCGGTCGTGTCGGCCCAATTCCGTTGCATAGGAAGGTGAGTTGTCATGCACCATACATGGCACTACCTCATCCCGAACTTCACAAGCCGCTATAGCTAAATCTTGTCCAGCTTGCGGGCTGCCTCACCATTTACCCTCAAATTTAGAGCAAGTATCGTTGACTTGGTCGAATATTTCTTTTTATATTTTGTATAGGGGGCAAACGCAAAATCGGTGCCTTTTAACAAATGCGAACGCCTGTAAGCATCCATATTGTTGATGAGACGTTTCCTTCTCCACTTACCATTAGAGAATGGCCCGCTCTCTTCCGGCTATCATTTTTGCATACAGTGTATTCTATTTTATTATTGTGTCTTTATACTACATTAATACAGTTTCCGCTGCTGGAATTGATGCGAACAACTCCTCGGAATTTATTGTATTTTATTGTACGGAGAAGGGGCTTTTTTGCGATAAACGCGCAAAGTTGAGTCTTTTTGGGGTTTAATTGGACATAGACATTTATTCTCACAAGGACATATTAACCATAAATGCCATGTGGGCATCACGGCATGTGATTAGGTAATAGTTGATTAAATGAATTGTCACTTTTTCTAATTCATCTTAACACTTGAGCAAATAAATAATATATATATATACCTCATTGTCTCGCAGCATTGCTTGATATGACAACAACAATGGCGTCGATTGTAGAATATAGATAAATAAAAGAACGAGGTTAGGTTATTATGTATTGGCACTCAAAACACTTGTCCTAATTCCATATTTATATCGATCACTATCACTGCCTAAAATCAAGAGACTCAATGAGGCTAAACTTCAGCCGTCACATTGAAGAACATCTCGCCATGATAATCCGATATAATAAAACAAAATGGCCACGTTTTTTAAAATGGCTAGCGGTAATGTTATGCGGCGATTTGTACTACACGACTGCCACATATACGCTTAATAAAAAATAAAAGCAACACCAATAGCATTATATTCGTCATTTTCTATTACACGTTCAACCAGTTTCGTCGTAAATGAATGTATTTTTATGTGTGCTGGGATATCGTTGTAGAGGAGTGCTATTATAGGCTTAAGGGTTTTTTGTCGTACCATGTCCTAGTTTCCAGTAAGACAAGATAAACAGAATAAAAGAGTCGACGAGTTCGTCGACTCGTTTATTTTGGTTAACATTTTTTTACTGTGGCCTTTCAAAAAACATATATCTATGGGTTGTACACATATAGAAAATTTTTGAATGTTTATTATTTTAGTCTTCTTATATTTTTTTAGGGGTTGATGTTGGAAAATATATATTTTTATAGTATAAGAGGACAAAGAGCTTCCTCATTGTCATGCAGATGCGACGGTATCATACAAATATGTATACATATGGTGACGGGTGACAAGGAGAAGCCTTTTGTTGACTACCTACGACCATAAAAATCTGCATAATTACTATGCGTTACCCTCCTTCGTCCTTCCTCCCTCTCTCCTCCAATCGACCAGCGGCTATTCAAGAACCGCGTCCAGGGCAGACGAGTTGGGCCGGAGCGACCGGGACACTTAAGTACACTTCAGCACCTGTTCTGAAGTGTACACACAGGGATTCGAAATCATAATCGAAATCATGCGATATTATTTCTCTGTATTACCAATACCTCTCATGTAGAGTGGAGGTAACTTTACAATGTTGCACCAATAACATGAAGCTGGATCGGAAATATCGTCCATTCCGGGTTCCATTACTGTGACGTCACTCCGAGCCTTTTGATCAGCTCGCCGTAATGATATCGGCGATATATGGCACAAATTTGATAAATTTAAGAATTGTACATATTTTAAGTTTTACTATGCATATATATATATATATATATATATATATATATATATATGTGTGTGTGTACTCGAGTAACTACTGATGCAGATACCCTCCTTCTGATGCAGTCAGGTCTTAATATTATTACTGTACAGCCACTTAATCTTCCTCATTGTTATATACCATCATTATCTAACAAACATAACGTAAATGATTCCAGAAAGTTCCAACAAGTCCCGCGAAGTAAAGTGCTCGTAATTTAACTACGAGGAATTCCTCCCGACCTCCAGAGCCTCTGAAGAGTTGCCCTCAGCCATGTTGCGTCTCTTCATAATTTCTCCCCTTCATATTTCTAAAGCACTCGCTCTGAATACTTATTTAAATGTTTGCAAGAGACGCGTACGATTTTATATAATTTTGTACTGGCAAAGCATTAATTTACTTTATGAAAGTCCATAGACGTAATTTTCTAGGCCTTAAGTAAAGTGATACGGCTAGATCACAGCCGAATAGTTTGAAGAAAAGCTTGGGGCTTGGGTAATGTTAGTTTGATTAGTAATTTCATGTGGGTATGACTAGTTAGCCAAGTGATTGTTTGCTCCCTAAATATTGAATACTAGCAATGAATAGTCCAACAATGAAATGTCTTTTATGATTATTTTTTTAGAATAGGGGGTAAATGAGCAATCGGTGCCTTTTTACGACTACCTACGCCCACGAACATCCACATAATTACTATGCCGATGCGTTGCCCTTCTTCACACACCCCCTCCATCCGATGGGCCGCTGGCTACTCACAAACCGTACGAAACGCGACATTGGAGATCTCACTTTACGGCAATTTTAATTATTAGCCAATTACGTTGTTAATTTACACTCCATAGTATTTATTTTATTATTTTTTACAGTAAAGGGGGACAAACCAGCAACCGCAGCCTTCCCACGACTACCAACGCCCATGAGCATCAGCAAAATTAACATACCGATGCGTAGCACTCCTTTTTAACTCCCTTTCTACGGCCCACCGTCTACTCACAAACCGCACGAAACGCAGTATCGTAGATGTCACTTTCCGACCGTATCAAGTGAGCTAGAGGTATCTCCCCAGTGGTACCGGCCCAATTACGTTGCAATGCAGCATGGCACTATCCCTTACTAAACTAACAGTAGTACTAGCATTAGTAGGCTCAGCTCAATTATACAGATCATTTGCTTCTCACCTCGTCCACCCATTGGACCATCCGGATTCACAGAGACGCACAAAACGCATGCCGCCTTTAGCAGTCATATTGCGCTGGTAAAGAGAGGACACCGCTCCTGACACGTAACGTCCCCGACGTTAGTAACGGAATATGAAAGAAACGTTCCTTTTTCAAAAATAAATATTTCGCTCCATATCAAAGTAAAATACCGTAATAGCACAGTGATGTCCCGTGACAATGAACTCGGTCCTGACGCGTTCCCATGATTTCTCAGGAGCCCTGCGCTACTGGCACGGCATACGTACATTACCGCGGGGAATAGCCGCCAAATTACTTTTTTAACGCGCACTTATGATATCACGCCATTGAATATATTGCTAATTTTGAATAATAATAATAATAATGTGGACTTATCACACCACGTTAGCCTCGTCTTGTGCTAAGTACCTCAAGTACTTGTGTTACAGGTACTTGACAACAGACAATTTATTCAATATTTTTATAGAAGATATTATTATAGAGATAAGATATTGTGTGTATTTAAGATTTCTATTATAGAAGTACATATAATATATAGATATATAGATGTGGGATTCGTGCCCGTGACCTCTGGCGCAACATGAACTATGCTGCCATTGCGCCTTAGGTCTTCCATGTCATATATAACCAGTCAAAACCAGTATCAGTCAAAAAATGTTTTCTTTAATAGGGGGGCCAAACGAGAAATCGGAGCCACTTCACGTTTACGTACACCCATGAACATCCACACAATTACAACGCCTGTGCTTTGCTCTCCTTCTCGCTCTCCGCAATGATCCACCGGCTACTCACAAACCGAACACGAAACGCGACATTGAAGATGTCACTTTACGGCGGTGTTATGTGAGCGAGAGTTACTCCCCGGCCGAATTCCGTTGTATAGTACATGCACTATGCATTGCACGACCTCCTCCCATGCAGCATGGCACTACCTCTTCCTAAAATATGTGTGCAGATTAGTTGTAGCAGTTCGCTAGTAATGTATCGTTCTTAGATAATAATTTATTGCTATGTGTATTAACATTAAGCGGTCACGTGTCCACGTGTTCCTTGATGGAGTCTTCCTTGTTGAATAAAACCTCAAAACTACAATAAAGAAAAAATAGTTTAGTATAAGTGTTTGGTATTCCTTGACGCTGAAACTACTGAAAAGATTTAGCACAGTGACGGATTACGATGTAGATGGACAGAAAAATCACTTTCCATCCCTAAAAAATGGGCTCCTTGCGATAGTTTAACACTGAAAACACACGGTCGGGTTAGATCCTACTTTCATAGTATTCGGAGGCAGACGAGCAATTGGAACCCTTTGACAACCACCAACGCCTATAAACATCCGATAATTGTTAAACAGACGTGTTGCCGTTCCTCCTTCGTACCGTATAATGGACCACCGGAAACTCACAAACTGTATGTAACTTCTCTTTGCGGTGGTGTCATGTCAGCGACCTCCTCAGTAGTATACGTACTAGGGTCTTAGAACTGGTAAGACGCGCGCGACTGGAGTCATGTGCGCTTGCATTACGTATATAACAAGCCTACGAGTAAATACACAGAAATTAAAACGGCTTTGTGTACGGCATGCTAATTCCTACAGGCCCAATTTGGCTACAATGCTGTAAGCTCCTTCATTATTTACAAACAAGCAGCGCCTTCGATGCTAAGCGACTATCGACTGCAATTAACATTAACAAAATATTTAGACGCGATGGGGTCACACACTAAGATGGAGATTTTGTGTCTATTCTCGCAAACCGGACGAAACGAGACGGCGTAGCGGTCTTCACCCGGACGCGCTAGCTCAATAATTTGTTTCTCACATTTTTTTCTGAACAACTCATATAAATAATGTCTGGTTGTGTGAATGTTTATGTAAATCATTCTTAAAAGGAACGTTTTTGAAAAGTTGTTTGTTTAACAAACAATTTTTTAAAAACATAATCTTAAATCCTAGAAAAAAATGATGACTATGCAGACATCTGGTACAAATTCTAGTTGTTATATGAAAAAGTGAAAACCAACTTCATACTCAATCTTGTGTATATTACTCGACGTGATGAGCGGAAAATCAAAAAAAATAAGGTCACCTAAGAATTTAGGAAAGATATAAATATAGGCCATGAATAGAGCTTGGCTACCGAGCTGTATATTATATAATACTGCAGCGAACCTTTTCACTAATTTAGACAGAAATCCAACGACATACAAATTCTGGATTGTATTTTATATGGGACAATGTTTTGCAGTGTATGATGGATATTAAAAATATTTGTAATTGGGTGATTGTAAGAATATGTGTGGATTTTACGCGCGTTTGCCTTTGCCTGTGCAAAGTATAGTGAGGATTTGTGTTACAAGTACTAAACGAGGAGAATATATTTAACATTTTATTATAGAAATATTATAATACATAGATAAACATTTATGACCTGGGCAGGATACGAACCCATCTGTAACTGGGTCTAGGGAGAATCCGGTCCCTTATAGGGCCCTGGGTAGTCGCCGAGGTGCCCTGTTGCTGACAGATCCGAGGTAACCTGGGGACCGGGGTTGTAGTGGGCACTCGGCACATACGCAAGCCTCCGACACCCATCGGATCTTGCTCAGAACCTAAGACAGTGCGCAAATGCATTTCTCCGCGAAATAAAAAAAAAGAGGTCGTCAAGTAACAAAAGTATGTTACATGTGTTATCTTTGTAAATGTTCTACACCAAAGTTTCCTGCAATTGTATAGCACAAATAGTTGTATAGTACAAGTATGTTGCAACTGTGTAGTACAGTTGGTGCCAGTGAAATATTCAGCTATTTGGAAAATAAATGTTATTGTATTGCATTGAAACAGACTGGCGTGACTGGGACAGGTCTCCTTAGCTTACTTACGGTATTCAATACTAAATTAAATCGATAAGTAAGATTTCGCAATTAATCTGGTTTTTTGAAGCCTATTGGGACTTTTATACCTTGGAAATCATCTCACCTGGTCAGGCTGTACACGTCGGCTTAAAACGATCTGCAAATCTCCCTTTAATTTTTCGCGAAAATGTAATAAATAATAATGCTGATTATAGCGGTGAGACGCTAATACCAATCGGACGTTCGGATTATACTTTATTTTAACCGATCCCCATTTGGATTCTACTCCCTAATCCCCGGATCGATGCCGGAAATTTTTAATTAACGCCCAAATGCAAAACGCTTCGTCGGCTTAGTTGGACGATGTTTAAATTGTTTTGAATTAATCGGCCATGGTTACTTAAACAATTTATGTAATCTATAATATGTTATCTCAATAATTATTGTTCCTAGCCGAAATTTGGCTACGGCAGTGAAATCGACTTACGACTACCAACGACGCACACCGCATTATAGCGGACGAGTAAGACTTAGGGAGTTAGGTTACTTTCCGATGATAGGGCCATCGCATTCCTCCATTGTCTGGACTGTGAATTTAAAATTAATTATAATAATGTCGTCCTAGCCGAATTTCGGCTACAGCCATCTCTACAGAGACTAGCGAACTGCGCAGGACATATTACAGTGCACAAGTCTGTGCGCGGACACAAGTGCGCGCCCTGTTCCCTCATTCTCCTACTCTCCAACTTCCCGTCTTCGGACTGTTATTAGAAAGTGAAAGTCTCAAACACAATTTGGTCTGACCCAGGACTTGAGCCCAGGACGGCTGTGATTGAAAATGCCTACCATTAGATCACTAGGCAGCCTATATATTTAAAAACTAATGACTAACCCTTTGACACTTTTTGACTACAGTTCAAATCCTTGCGATCTCCGATTGCCATCAAACAACGACGCCATTATCCTATCCTAGTGTTATTAACGCGAAAGTTTGTAAGTAGTTTATCTGAAAATGTCATAGCAACTACTACAAAATGTTATTTACCAACAGGTCATTTTATTGTGGAACTCCTTGCCACTAAACGTTAAGCGTGCAAAAAATTTTGATTCTTTTAAAAAATGTGTGTTTTTATATACGTGTATCTATATATATATATAT
>JAFELO010000953.1:294808-324999 GCA_017140195.1 Eumaeus atala | reverse complement strand
GTGTGTGTGTGTGTGTTATTGTTATTTGCTACCACGGTGTTTGTTTGTACTCTTTCACACACGAGATTGTCTGGAAGAAATTGCTACATTTGCAATAAGACCGTCTGTTAAGTACACAATAGAGTATATTTCATTCACTCATTCATTCTTGATCTACTTAATTAATTTTAATGAAACTTTACAATAATACAACTTATACACCGGAATAACACAAAGACTATATGTAAATAATAACTTTTGCACATGGTTTTGGCGGTAGACTTCGCGGACCAAGTCGCTGGTAACAGGTAGTACTCAATTGGAAAATCCCAAGCATACTTTTTAGTTGCGGGTGCATGTACCAGGTACACATGAGCCCAGGTCTCTACGGTTCGCGACTAGGGCTGCATATTATGTAGGGAGGCAGGTCAACGGCATAGTCATTGTGTTGATTAGAGTAGTATATAATACTAGCATCACCCGCAGTTATATCCGCGTATGTCCGGTCCTATTAGCCTATCTCAGGGAGGACTGGCCCGAATTGAAAAAATATTTTTTCAATTCGGGCCAGTTGTTACTGAGACTAGCTCGCCCAAACAAACAAACAAAGAACTAATTTCTTCAGCAGTATATTATAAGTCTGTTTTCCAGATACTATAGTGCCATAGAACCACCCTTGGACTATTGTATATTTTTTATAATATATTATAATCAATTGGACGATTTTTATATATCATACACGGTTACTTAAATTATTTATTATTATGGGTATTAAGTATTTAAAATTTGGAATAGTGTGTGTGTGTGTGTGTGTGTGTGTGTGTGTGTGTGTGTGTGTGTGTGTGTGTGTGTGTGTGTGTGTGTGTGTGTGTGTGTGTGTGTGTGTGTGTACTTATGTCCACGCGTTAGAAATTATACTTCCACCCGTGACCACGGTTGCTGTAAAGCTTCTGAAACGTCGGTCTGGTTAAATAATTACATGAACCGCGGTAAAATCCGTAAAATTAGTTTTATTGTAATAAGTTATATTTCTTTGCCGTAACAAGAAAAAACTAAAATGTTGACTATAGCTAAGTTCATGGTTTCGGTTTTTCTCTAAAAAAATATTTTTTTTATTTTAATTTATTCTCACGCAATCAACGCGCCAAAGGAGGTATAACTTCAAGAATCCCAAAACAACTAAAGCCGGAAATCTCATACATATATAACGAATGAAAAATGATGGCATAGTTATAAAATTGTTGTAAAGAACACATCTACTACTTTATCTAAAAATATCATCTTCGTCGATAAACGATTTATCCCGAAATAAATTGGCAAACTCCGATTTTCCAGCTACTATTAAATTTTTAACATTATGAATTAGGGAAATTGTTAGTTTTATAAGGTGGATAAATCCAAGTTAATTTCTTTGTAATCCAATGTAACATCTTAATTAAAGATTAGAGGTAATTTAAGATAATAATCAAAGTACCTAATAATACGAAATAAATACCCATTTTATCTCTGTCCTTTGCCCAAGGACCTCTCACATATTCTACGACACAATATCCTTTTGTTTATTATCTCCTAGTACATTACATAATATCGGACCTTATCTCACACGAGCGGGGCGACACGGGTATTCTCCGAGATAGACACATTTTACACGAGACAATATTCTCTTGTTCATAGACTCCGGGTACTTACAAATGTTCGTATATTGGTATTTACGTAATAAAATTTGGGACGGACTCAATTTTTGGGTATAGCAGCGTATTGTTTTTTATTATACAACATAGGAAACAAATACACATACATATCCGTAAGATGTCTAATCGTGCTGCATTGCAGTTGAATTGGGTCAGCACGCTTGTGTTTGTACCTCATTGTCCGTTGCAACTTTAAAGTTTTCTTCGACACGATTCGATGCGATAAACACACCTTCTTCTTAGTCCCACACTGCTGGTGTCTCCACACTCGAGGTCACATCTTTCGTACTTGGTAAGCAGCTTTAGTATATTTTTCCATGTCTCTCTGTGTGGCATTGCGTATACACTTGTCCTATTATTAATTTCTGTGTGCCCGATATTTAAAAGTCCGTCCAACAGCCCGCATTTCACGCATCGGACGCAAGGCAACACAAGTTAATGGATTTTAGTTTGCCTTGTATAACCTCATAACCGGGTCCACTGATACATCTACGAGCCCATAGATAATACATATATACTGGAATACGAACCGCTGATCGCCAATGCCACACGGATGATTCGGGAGGCAGCTTTTGCAATGCGTGCTGATGACGTCATACGAACGCCTAGTGACGTCAGTGTGACGTCATCGCCATCATCAATTCGTATCTATTTGATGTGTTACGGCGCTGGGGATCCGCTGTAATGATTACCCTTTAGATGGACTCACCAAGATGTCATGCCATAATAAATACAATTTACACAGGGCGTCGCACCGTTTCACACGTTCGTGCGATGTTTCTCGAAGTTCCATTGAACGTCATCGTAACACAATGTTTATTTGCTACTCCGTCGGTGTGCGCCGACCTTTAATTTACTCCATCCAATACATAACATTTAGTTTACACACATATACATCTAATTAATATTAGATCCTATTATTATAATTCACAATCAATATAGACACAAACAATTGAACATTAAACCAATCAGGTCGCTTTAATACGTTTAAGGTTTCAATACACAAGACAGGGGAGGTTTAGTAAGAGGTAGTGTCATGCTCTATTGCAGCTGAATTATGGCGCCACGACTGTGGAGGCACCTCTCGCTCGCATGATACCACCTTAAGAATGATACGTATGAGGTGGAATTTGTGAGGTTTAAGTAGCCCATGGCCCATTTGGGTGAAGGGGTGAACAAGCGCAAAGTATATGCACATGCGCTTTTTATGTCTATGTATTGGAAGTACTCCATTGTCCTCATATGCTATAGAAGATGCGGCGTGTGCATATTCAGTCTGAAAAGTAATGCATAGCCGTTTAGGGAAGGAAGGAATAAAAGCGACGCGTTTGCACAACCTCCTTGCGAATGTTCCTAAGGATTGTTAGAGTTACCAAGGACTGACTTCCCACTCGCCGCTAATACTATAAAAATAAAAATACCTCGACAGAATTACAGCGTCCCTAGAATATCCTAACCATACAGTATAATACAATAAATAATCCTGCCATTATACTCCCGGTATAGGTCACACAATGAGTCGTTATGGGGATCAGATAAGAAAAATGAACGGAATAGGATATTTTTCTTATCTGATCCCTAAAATAGAGGTTGAAACTGATCGAATTTGGGCTATTATTTTATAGCACAGGGGGACTTATGAATAGTCGGAGCGATTTAATGACTGCCGACGCCCATTAACGTCTACGTATCCGCATTTAACCGGCGACTCACAAGCTGCACGAAACGCGATAGCTAAGCTACTTTACGGTGTAGAGGTACTCTTCGTTAATAATACTAGTTCTAGCTGAGCGGCGCAAGTGTGCGCTACAAAATGGAGACATGATAGTTTTAAGTTTTCACTTCTGTCGATAGTTTTTAAGACTCGCTATTTCTCTTAATACAGTGTTACTTAAATTATTTTGTTCAATCGAAACTTGCTTAGTTGACTGCCTCGCGATCTAGTGGTAAGCATGTTAATTCACGTGAGGTCCCGAGTTCGTATCACAGGACCAAACAAAAAATGTTATTATGATTTGGCAGCAATGTACCACTGCGCCTAGCAGAGCATGTCAAGCCGTCGGTCCTGCGCCGATACTGATATGTCTCCAGTCGTGTCGGATTGACGTCCAATCGGAATAGGCGAATGAAGGAACAGAGAGTACACTTGTGTCTGCGCAAACACTTGTGCACTATATATCCTGCTCAGATGGCTTTTCTCAATGTTAATTGATAATCTTTCAATTTGTGCCCACACACTTGTACCGAAAGATGGCCGATTTAGCCGAAACTCGGTAAGAACGACACTATTGAAACAAAAGTTTGTTTATATACGAAACGTGCCTGCTAGCAATATAAGTGTACATATCTCTTAGCAGATACATAACATCACACCTCAAAGCTATTTGGATTATTCGGTTAACTAATAACGCTAACACGATATTAATTATGCGCGTTACAAGCCAAGTAATTACTAATATACGTTTGTTCTCAGCTGTCAAGTCACCGAGCTGTGCAAGTATAATCATCACCTGGAATCGGCCTATATAATATTTGTTGTGTAATTCTAGCCGAATTTCGGCTACATCGGCCATCTTTCGGCACAAGTGTGTGCGCAGACACAAATGAACTCTCTATTCTCTCATTTCCTTATTACCGGTACGGCAGTATGACATGACCAAAGAGATATTAGGCGCTGGACCAACGGCTCAACGTGCTCTCCGAGGGGGAAACGCTACTAAAATAGGCTTGAAAGGAACGCAATGGCGGTTGAATCTCTGCTTCGCATCAAATATGACCACTATTGAGTGAGACATGGTCATATAATACCGCCCTAAAGTGACAAATTCGGTGTAATTTTTTGTGGTTTTTGAGTATTCGGTAAAAATTTGTATATCTGATCCTGCGAATTTCTGACCAATTACTTTCAGCAAACTATTTTAAAAGATAGTTTTAAATCAATTACAACAACATTTCATTACCATTTCCTGATTACATAGTAAACAGTAGTTTAGAAAGAGATCGTGCCACGTATAGGTGGAGGTACCGCCATGCATAGCGCATGACACTATATCCTCCTATGTAACGGAATTGGGCCAGCACGACCGAGGAGATACCTCTCGCTGACATAATACTGCCGTAAAGTGACATCTTCAGTGTCGCGTTTCGTGCGGTTTATGAGTAGCCCGTGGCCCAAACCAAGGGGAGGGGGGAAGGAGGGCATCGCTTCAGCATAGTAATTGTGGTGATGTTCATGGGCGTCGGTAGCCGTAAAAAGGCTCAGATCACACGTTAGTCCCCCTATTCTATAAAAAAACAATTCGTATTTATTAAAGGACGTTCCACAACAGATGGTGGTGTTGGCTTGCTCAATTCCATTTATGTGTCATAGAAAGAGTCATAGGATGTTTTTGAAGTTTTTTGTTATCTTTTCTAAGCTTTCGACTGCGTACAGCCTGCAACATTAATCAGGAAATTACACCACCAAGGTATAGGAGGCATCTCTCTTGTTTCATATTTCAATAATTGAACTCAAAGGGTTAAGGTTAATAAAAAAAAGGTCTAACGGAAGTGATAAAAAAATGAGGGTCCCACAAGGGTCTTTTTGGGCGCTTCCCTTTTTTAGTTTATACAAGTGACATGCCATTGATAATAAAAGATGAACAAAGTGTAGTACTATTTGCTGACGATACGTCATGTATTTTTAGATATAAGAGACAATATATTGATTATTACGAGGTAAATTGTGCTCTTATTAAGGTGATACACTGATTTAGCGGTAATAATTTACTAATGAATGAAACGTACCACTAAATGGCGTGAATCGAGATTTAGTAGATTCAACAGTGTTTATTGTACACACAATACGCTGAATTGCAGTGTGGTCCTCATATTTCAAGAGTTGTGAATGAGCTTAGTTCAGCAGCATATGCTGTTAAAAAAAATTAGGCAGTGTTCTGATGAAAATATGACAACATTAATTTTCTTTAATTATTTCCAAAGCGTTATATCTTACGGCATATTGTTATGGGGAAAGCTGCGGACATCAATACTATATTTGTGCTGCAGAAGCGAGCCATTCGTGCAAGTATATAAGCTAGCTCCTAACACTTCACTAAGAGATAAGTTTAAAGGAATTAGAATACTGACTGTTTATTCATAATACATTTTAAATATTGTAATGTACGTCTGTAAAAGAAACCGAATGTACTATAGACTAAGCAAAGTTAGTAATGCGTTTCAGGGGCAATGTGTACGTCTATACAATGAGTCCAAAAACTTTCAATTAGCAAACAACAACGTTAAATAACGTTTGTTTGTTTGTGTGGCAAAGGATACCACAAGTTATGCAATTATGATGTAACTTTTGTATATTAGTCCCTCTAATCATCAGTCCCGCTGAGTTTATTTCGCCGGCTCTTCTCAGTTCTGGGTTAGGGTTGGACCAGTAGTTGTGAAGTAACGACGTTTAAAAAGAGATCTGTAAAATCCTATTTTGAATATAACATTATGATTTTTGATAAAAAATTTATTAATTTCCTTGGCATAGGTTTTATACAGTCGAAACAGTAGCTTAACATGCACATAAAAGAAAACGTCAGAGAACACCGGCTGACATATGAACGCACAGAACTTCAAAGCAGATCGAACTGTGATTTCGGTATTAAAATAGGCATCCGCTAGGAAAGGATTATTGAAAAGTTCCATTCGTAAAGTTGTGAAATAGTTTAGATTTTTGTATAAATTAGACGGACAGACCGCGACACGCAGCTAGTTAGTAAATAATAGTAAATTAAATCAAATCGAGTCATCAATTCCGTTGCCCGGTACATTGTAACAATTGTAAACAGGAAACGAGGTTTACCTTCGCCGTTTGTGTTTGGAAATTCAATAATCAATACACAATTTTGATTTCGCGAATGCTGCGTAAACCTTACGATGTTCATTTTACACACGGTGGTTATAAACGCGCGATTTCTAATGCCATAAAGTGATAACGGTATGTGGGGGCGATAGATTGATAAAATATGAATTAACATATCCATCGAGAAATAGGACTGGTTTTACAGCTGCCTATTAAAGTATTCGTAATTCCTATTAGTAAATTAAGTACTAATTTCACAGGTTCCATAGATGATGATTGTAATATAGAAGTATGACCGCCTGGTTCAGTGCCGTGGCGGCTGCGTGTGACGCTGAAGATCGAGCTTCGAATCCCGCCCAGGTCATGCATCTTATAAATACATATATTTCCATAATACAAACGTGAAATGTATTCCGTTGGTTGATACCTGTAACACAAGTCCTTACGGTACTTAGCACAGGGCTAGGCTAACGTGGCGTGACACGTACACAGACTTTGTTTTACCGGGAGTGGAGGAAAATCTTCAAAAAGAAACCGCCAAGTTGTAGCTGGCCGGCAGTGTGGAATTTTTAGCCACTAAAAGCCTCCTCTCACTATAAGTACTCAGCGCCACGGAAACGCGCTAGCATTACTTCATGGTGCTGTTACTCCCCCCCAATCGCTAGAATTCGATACGATTACCCCTCTGTTCTTTCTTCTTCCTTCTTTGCAATTAAGATCTCTCTTACATATTCTCTCTTACATTGCTGTCCAGTCGCTGTTCGACAAAAACATCGAGGGAGCGATGTCGTTCGGGCTTTGAGGCACTCCCTTCTCATTCCGCCAACGCACCCTTATTTCACACCAACGTCGTAGATCAAAAAAGGTATGCTCGTAGAAGTCAGTATCCCCCAGGTAGTACACAGTCAGCTAGGCTACAGGTCGGTGTAAATAAGCATGGAACTGTCCCTGTCCAGTTAAGAATTGTGTGGGGTGGTGTTGTAGCTCTCCGCGCTGTCGTAAAACCCAGTCTCGAACTCCACCAAGAAGTCTAAAAGTCCAACGGCTTGTCTCCGCAGATTTCCAGCGCTCCTGCTAGAGTGCAAAGGTTTTCTTACGTTCTCGGGTCCTGGTTTCAAACAAAGTTCTTTCGCCAGCCCTCCGAGCAAAGGTTAAATTAATTGTGGTCCACATTTCTTTAATAAGCACTTGGAGCTCTTCCAATAGCCTATCGTCTTTTGTTATAGCATCATCGCGGTTTTCTAACAATTGCTTCGTTGCTAACTACACAGATATTATTATTATTAATGGTAATAATTCCATATGGAAGTGATTCTAATGAACGCGGTGCGTTGCTTGTTTATGACATCTATATATTGACAAGATTATATTATTGTCTGTCTTACGCTTAGTGCCGGAACAAGACACTTTTAGTGCTATCAACATAACACACACATCGGCCACTCTATTAGATTATGCCTTACATTTTTAATTAATACAAGTAATTAAAGTCGTAAATTATTACTTCCGCCATCTTTTCATCTACAGCCTTCCTCCAACCACTCCATAATTAATCTTCCGAGTCAAAAGCTTTCGCCTTCTTCAAACAAATAAACATTTACTAATTAGAGATTTCGCTTGATAACTTCACAGTAAAATGGCGGATATTACGGCGTCCGAACTTGTTTTCATAGTATAGGGAGACAAACGAGCAATCGGAGCATTCCTACGACTATCGAAGCCCACGAGCCCCTGATACTGGGAAGAGCTTGTGCCATGCTCCTGTGCGACGGAATTGGGCCGGCAAGACCGGGGAGATGTTCCTGGCGCCCACTATACCGCCGTAATGAGACACCTTCAATTGTGTGACCCATTGGGGGTGGAGGTCAACGCATCGGCATAGTAATTATGTTGATGTTCATGGGGGTTAAAAGGCTCCGATTCCTCGTTTACCCCTTAATATGAAAATAATTACTATGAATCGGCGTTACCCTCCTTTTGTCCTCACCAGCATGGGGCCACCGGCTACTTAGAAGCCGCACGAAACACGACACCGAAGGTGTCACTTTACGGCGGTATCAAGTGAGTGCGAGGTACCTCCCCGGTGGTGCCGGCACAATTCCTCTGCAATGCATCATAATGCACTACCTCTGACAAAAAGTGCTGATATTGTCTACTGGATACACCGAGTCCTAATTTACTAGGCGTAATATGTTTGTAGAGCACAAAACAGCAGTCGAATGATTGAAACATAATTGATGACCTGTACCTGCTAATCGCCATGTTGCGATGGCAGATATTTTTGATCTTAATTTTTACCCGATTTCAAAAAAAAGGAGAAGTTTCAAGGCAGTTCGAGGAATGTTACGCGATGTTTTCATCATCACGAAGTCAGTATCTGATGATACAATCTAGAGAAATCGAGGGTATTTATACGCGCAAACGTGTTTTTTCATAAACTTTAAAATGTTACGAGTATATGAACATTAAACAATTGCATATGGTGGTCATTATCTCATGTCACTGACCTGATGATGGAAGGTTCAGCTCCTGAGCGGTTCGGAGATCGTTCTTTGAGCATTGCTTATATACATAATATTTAGGCATTTTTTACTTTAATAATGTCAACATTTTGTACTTAATGTAATTGTAGTATTGCACTAGAAAATATAAAAAATGATTATTATTTTTAATAGCCTGGTCTGGCCTACTGCTAGGCTAAGTTCACACTATTCTCTATCCACACCTCTCTATTTAGAGCTAGATTGGGCCGATTCTTCCGGAAGGAGTCCAGCTCATCTCGCCATCGCCGACGGGGTTAATGGGGATAATACGGGAATAATCTTATCAAAAGTACTTATGAATATATGTATATATATACTTATGAATATATATAATATATATATCACTTCAAGAACAACTGAATACAAGCTCTAAGATATTATGATTGGTATAATTTATTTTATAGAATAGCAGGCGGGGGGGGGCAAACAAGCAATCCCGCCATTTTACGCCTACAAATATACATACATGTATCATATAGAATTACTACACCGATGCGTTGCCCACCTCCCTCCCCCAAAGGGCCACCGGCTACTCACAAACCGCACCAATCGCGACACTGAAGAATATTATATATAATATTATTTATATTTATTTCGTCGAATAGGGAATAGTGTCCCTTTACTTTAGCTCTCAAAAACTCTTTAAAATTTCCTAAAACTTATTAGTTTTAAGGTTTAGAACAATTTCCAGGAGCCTTCTGCAAACGCAACCATCTCTTTTGAAGATCTTGAGCCAATAATTAGAAACAGAAATTCTCCATGGCGTGTTTAATCACTGTTTTTAGTAGCCAACAATTTTAATTCTATAATTTATTTTTCAAACATTACTGACTATACTCTCCGTAAAGCTTTTTAGAACTTCTTCTACACTATTAAAAAAAACTTATGATCTAAGAGCATCGTCGTAATATCAACCATTTTATATATATATATATCTTTAGCAGCCAACAGTTTAAGTACATCAAGTGCACGATACAACATTACAGAGTACACTTCATTCGTCATTAAAAACTGCTTTCAAGAACCGAAACACAATTCGTTATAAGTGATTTTTGAAAACAATAACTAACCTAATACAACTACTAACCGAAACCTATTAAATGTCAAGTGTAAAGTTCAAAATCAATGGTGTGACAGTGTGTTCTATTCCTAAATGAGCCGCATTTACACAACAAAATAATATCCCGTATTGAAGGATCATTGAACAGCGAGAGAAAAATAAAACGATATTTAGGACCGTTCTGAACCGAAGTTTTGTACAGGCGTTTAAGTATTAAGGAGGTATCGACGGGCGAATGTTTGAATAAATCCGAATACATTAATACTGGATCCGTATACCCAAATACTCCGGACGCAACGGGTTTTTACAGCGAATACTCCAGAGACTAAACCGAATAATGTTATTTTAATGTACGTTCAAAATGAATGTATACAGACACACCCAGCATCCTGAGAATTCAATGTACATAATTATATTGCTTTATGCCCACATAATTCTCTGTATTCTCTGCGTTCTCTAGCTATTAAGAAGTGGTTTCTTTGATTTTTTTTATGATTTGAGCCAATAAAACGAAAAGTGTCATAGTTAAGCGAGTGTAAAATATGTCATAAATTTACGCGAATGTTACGCTGTCAACATTATGTTGCCGCCAGGATGAAAGAAAACATAAATATAAGGTGGGCTATAAAATTAGTGTCAGGACTATACCCTGACCTGACCACGACTGAGGTCGCGCCGTTTTATAGAGCACACTGACCCCAGCGTTATCCTGTTATACTTTTGTTTAGTGAAATGTACCCTATTCTGTTTTGTTTTTGTTAGGTTCAGTGTGTTTATCACATTATTTGTGATGACCTGTTTTTTTTTTTTTTTTTTTTTAATATATAAATTTCTAGGCTACTTTAAGTGGACCGGAGTAAGTAGCGAAACCGAGGAGGACACCGGCTTACATAACACCTGCGTGAAATCATTACTTTTATTTTTACATTTATTTATAACAGTTTGTGATAACGGATGGTCCAGCGCCAGTACTCTCCCAGTGGACTTAAGCTGGAAATTGTCTTCCTACTACAAATAGAAGAATAAATATAAACCAAAAACAAAATAAAAAAATCTACAGGAAAAAATCTGTTTTTTTTTTTCAATGTGTCTAATCGATCAGTGCTTGCAACATGGTTTTAACATCAGATCATGGTTTTAAAATACAAAAGAAAATATTCTTTTAAATGCATAAATTTTTATTTCATTTGTAAAAATTCGTGTAGAACTGTACAGACAACACTCCCATCGATCGGTCCTTTACCAACCTCGATATGGGCACAATATTTCAACCCTTCAAGACGTTAACGGATGACAGCGACCGGGGCTAAGTGTTATTGTTCTGTTTTGTTGAAACGCTCCTAAATAAAGACTGTGGTGTTGGTTATTGGGTACACTTGTACTGAATAAAGCCTCCCACCCACCTCCTCCCCCGCAGTTTGTATCGACATTGTTTGCTTGAACATTGTGTTGCATGAAAGGTGTTGTATGTTTTGTATGAGATAATCTACATTAATCAATGGAAGGTTTGTTTGTTGTACAACAATAATAGCCCCTAGCTGTCCTACGCGGACTATGTTGCACAGAACCCATTCCAACGATACCTTTCATCGGAATATCATGAAACTTTCTTAATATTTCCTTGAGCGTGTGTCACTCGTTATAATAAAAAAAAATTAGATTTTCCCGCGCTTCATTTAAGTATTTCACATGCCCGATGGTTCATATGCCTTACTTTACAGCACCCACGGTTTTGAGAGGACTGAAACAACAAAAATGTAGATGTCATAAGTTGTTAAAGGTACCTTCTTCTGTACATACGTCCTAGCCCTATCACGTTTCTGTATCAGATGAAGGCCGACCCCCATGGCTACATAGTCTACGGGATTTGAGGGCACCGGTGTTTTAACAGAGCCACTAACACCCGACCCAGAAGGGAAGCCAGGCCTAATCTTAGATTAAGTCGAATTCGAATACATGAATCCGCGTTTCCTCACGACGTTTTCCTTCACCGTAAGAGCACCCAGAAAGTGTAGTTGCGTCCCTGAACTTATTGGCCTAGAGTGCCACTCGAGTGGTCCATGTAACCACTCTAGTGGCAGTTCGAAGCGGCTAACCACTAGATCACTGATGCCCTTGTTAAAAATACCTAAGATGATTACTTAGTTAGAACTAATGATTGACAGAGGGCAGCCCTCAAGTCCTTTGATGAAATCAGCGCATCGCGCGAGTGAAATACTATAAATGTTTTGCCATATTGATTTATATTCTTGGCGGCCATGTTGATTTACAAAGATCCTTTTTTCCAGGTGTCGACGCGCACCGGTGTAGTCTCGCACTATGTACGACTACAGATAGTCGTGCCTGAAGCATTCATCCTTGGCTCTGGGGAGCACCATGTGGACCTGGGGAGCGTCATACACCTCATATGCATCGTCGAGAAGGTATAACATACGTGTTTCAGGCTAAACTTCGACGAGAAATGATACTACTGATGGTAATACTGTAAAACAAAAAACATCGATGGTCAACTTTTGTTCTATCGTATTGTACACCCAAGGCAGCCGATCTCCTGTTCCTCATATCCAAGCCAGACTGGCGGGAGAGATCTCCCGTGACTGGTACGATCTACGATCTTTATCTTCGTAGTCCTCATTCCAGAACCTTATCAAAAACTGAGGCAGTAAAATTATAAAACTTTGCTGTTGATAACATCGATTTAATTTTTTTTTTCAGACGGAATGACGTCTACTAGGTCCAAAGTCGGCTTGCATTAAGGTCATAACCTGCAGGGCTCGCTCGTACAATAATATCTGTAAAATGCACATTCCAGAGTCCGACGCCACCCCAATACGTGTTCTGGTACCACAACGACCGCATGATCAACTATGACGCGACCCGCGGGGGCATCACCGTGGAGACGGAGCCGGGGCCCCGCACACAGTCGCGCCTCACCGTCCGCGGGGCCACCCTCAAGGACTCGGGCAACTACACGTGCAGCGCCAGTAACACGGAGCCCGCGTCTATACACGTCTTCGTGTCTGAAGGCAGTAAGTATATATTAATACTAGAATCGCTTGAGAGTTACGGACACATAAGGGGCCCCGGAAATTATCCGAATTTCTTGACTAACCCTGAACAAAGAATTAATTCTCTTAGCCCTGGTTGTTCATTTTCTTAAAAATTGTTATGATTTTATAATTTATTCATTGATATTTAGTATCTATAGAAGTTAGTACCATGCAACATTGTTGCTGCACTGGGCTGGCACGACCGAGGAGTAACTCTCGCTCACATCAACCCGCCGCCATGTGGCTGTTATTTTTTCGTGGGTACATTGAGTGAGATTTCGGTGAACCCCTGGAAGGGAAGAGGAAATAACGACAAAACATTCCAACTTGCTGTTAATAAGCATCTGTAACCATAAAGGAGATCTAAATGTTCGTTCGCCCTCATAAACTTAAAAAAAGCAGATAAGTTGTTGAACTTAGTAGAAGAGAAACTTAGTAGACTTGTTGAAGAAGTGGCAGTGGTGTCTTACAAAATGTAGCTTGCCTCTATCTTAAGCCTCTTAATCATATTTGCAGGTAACAAAATGGCGGCCATTCTTCGTCGAAACACCAGCGCTATCCACGGCATCACCTCGAGCATCACCTGCCTCCTTCTGTTCTCTTCCGTGATCATCCACTTCGCCCTCCGATGACGTTAGATAAGAGATAACACCTTAGGTTCTTTCTGACGTTCATATTTAGATGATAAAATATTCAATTCGTACTGATACAATAGTTTAACTATTGTAACAAAATGTTTAAAATGGTTGTAGGATTTAAGGACATTTACTGCAATAAATGTAGTCTTTAATTGTAAAATTTGTTTATAATTGTTATTAATTTATAATTATTTATTTAAAACTAGCAGTGCGCCGCGTTTTCACCAGCGTAACATGGTGAAATTTCATATAGAATTCATTACCCTATTTTAGCCCATTATGGGTTGATTACCTACATTTTTTTCTTAGTGCTTACTTAAGTCATGAAAGGTAGCCCTACAAGCCGCGTGGGGTCCTGGGTTTGCTCCCCAGGTAAGGCAACGTTATTAAATGTTTCTCAGATTATTCTGAGCACACATTACATTGTCCGGGATTGGAATGTGCCCGAAGTGGCCATAGGCTTGCCATCTATGACATCGTGGCCCTAGTACTAGTATATTTATTGGACTTGTTGTTTGACGAGTTGTGGATGTACTAGCTCACCTCTGCCTATCTCTTCGGGGCCATTCATTTGGCCAACATATTGTCAAAAAGAGTGTATTTAAGTGGGTCACACATGCTCATACCTAAAACTACAGACTATAGAGCTGAGTGCTCGAACAGGTCCCATCTACTTGTGTGACCCGAAACAGGACTTCGGACTGAATAAAATATTACCAGACTTCTCAATACACACAAAATGAAACACAGGAAAACCAGCACTTAACTAATTGAACTGCTCGACTTTATCATAAGAACTTTTGCTGTATGTTCAATGTAATGAGTAAGTAGTATGAATACAACAGATATAATTAATTTAAAAGGATTTAGTAATTTATTAAAGGCCGGAAAATCGCAACCTCTGGTGATGCGGATGTCTCCGGGCGTTGGTAATAACTTACCATCACGTTACCACATTGGTCTCCTCTGTGTTATATAAAAACCACTGTGAAAACACTGTGCTACATTTGTAGTCGCTCTTTTTAAATCATATAACTTTCAACTGAGAGGATGGTTTTAAATTATGTGCATCAGGAACCCAGTGATAAATAAAATTAAAAGTCGGGGCTTACAGTCGATTCGTGCGGCAGATACCGTGAGTGTTGTGTGCCCGGACATTTCGAGTAATAAAAAACAATCGGACGTAATGGGGGGTGGGTGCACCTACATCCCATTCGCAATTGGGGTAGTCGTTGCATCGACCCCGCGTCACAGCGCCTGTCATCACTTCACGTCAGTTGGCTCGTGACGGCTGGTGTAACCCGGTCGAAATGTCGAGCAAGCTATTTACAAAAACTTTGCCAGTGCCTTGTAAAAAATATCTTGAGTGTCGCGTTAAAACCCGTTACATAGCTACAAAATGTGTAACAAACGTGAAAGTCTCAAACAATTATTTAATTTTATAGTTTGTGATCAAACTTAGTATGCATTTAGACCAATAATCAATCAGATTATTGGTCTAAATGATATATTCATCAAATGTTGCAGTCTAAATGCTCGATTAAAATACCAAAAACAAAGCAATGGTTAATCCAGAAATAAGTAATGCAATTTTTTCTTGTTCCGCTTTATTACATTCAATGACGGAATTCAGAAACATTATTGTTAACATAATCTGTCAACTATTTAAATTTTCTTTTCCGCGTCAAATTATCTCTTTAGCTGCATATCAATTTTGAAATTAGAAATTACATTACTTTTTTGGTTTTACAATGCTCAGTATTTATTACCCTGTTAGCCTAAGGACCTTACTACAACCATTATGTAATTCAATTATTATTAATGTAAGTTAAGGATTTTAAGCCAAATAGTATCTATAAAATCAATGTATATTGTAAGTTAAACAATAATTATTATCATTCGAATTTATATACATGGTGTAGTACAGTAATATTATTATAGTCATAATGATTGTCCTCGTTCAAAATGTATAAACCCATGTTTGAAAAAAAAAATGTTTTCGCCAGCATACAATTTTATTTTGAGTAGTTATTTTGTAATGTGTAAATATATTTTAAACTTAATTTTCAATGATATTAATGATATTCATATCAATATCAGAGCTTGTCTTTGGTGTTAATTTGTTTGTGGAAATTAAATCCACACTTTTATAGCCACCAATTGGAACGTCATTTCTTGCAAGACATCGAGCTTGATTATATCCCAATATATGTGTGTGTTAAAACATTAATATCAATAAATATGGATTAATACTTTCTACCTACAAATATACGTCACACATGAGTTACAAACAAAGTGTAACCATGTTTCTAAAATTTCCCACCCTAATGTCATCACTGCACTTATTTATAATAATCAAAGGTATTCATTAAAATTTAATTTGCATTACATCGGATCAGGACCATATAAATAATATAGATAGAGAAGAAAAGCCAGCAAAACGCATCTGCCTAAATCGAAAGGGACAGCACTTACTTTCTGTCACTCTCTTTTCATTCACTTCTATCTGCGCAATGCACACGCTATACTAGATAGATAAATATGGTAATGCGTTCTCATCTGCTTTCTCTATTACCCAACGCAGACACTTGCCATCGTAAACCTTCATATGGCTTCCCTGCTTTATTTATATTATCTCTATGATCGGGACATCACAACGAGCTCCTCGCGAACAGACCCGGGTCATGAGGTTCGCCTCGGTACCCGTGATCCTCGCAGGCCACCCCAGACCAGTGAAGACGACTCACGGACGGACGGACAGCACAACGAGGTCTGACTGAATCTGACTCGCATCGTTTTCTCACTTACGCTTGAAGCTATTCATGGGCAAAGCCTTCATCTGTGTTGGTTTGACAAAAGGCACAACGTTATGTTTGGGTTGACGCATAAACATAGCAATGGGGAAATCTTGTGCCGGGAGCCACTAAACAAAGATAGTGTTTAATAAAGTTACAATTGTTTTGTTGTCTACATGAATTTAATACGCCTTATAGTTCTTCAAAATCATGATCACAACATACAGTAGTAGAGTGTAATGCGTGTTATGGAAATATAGATAAAAATATTGCCTAATAATAAATTGTAAGGTATTTTGACACAATGGGCGTTGTAGAGTTGATATTTGCCACGCATCACCCGCATGTGGCAATCCGTATATTCTATCCTGTAGATGTATAAAAAATGGTGTTGTTTTTGTACAAAAATTGTACCCAATGTATCATGCTATCTGCATGCATGCTATATGCATAATCATTCACCCGCAATATATGCAGCAGCATATATTTCGGGTGAATGATTATGAAATATTTACACCTAAAGATGATTGTAATAACTTATGATTTAAAATTAAAAAGATCCCTTCTCTTCAATAGATACCAAGACAAGGTAATTAATAAATGAAACATGAAATAATCCATAAGGCATATTCACGCATGTGTACAGGCCAGGCGCTTCAGAAGCGCTTTGTTTAAAGTTGATCTTAACCTTTAATTTTTTTTAGACTAAAGGGAATTTCGGAAATTAATTAATGTCAAAAAATATGTCTCGAAATATAATCGGATCATGTTTAGGAACCTAGTTTAACATTTTCGTGCGAAAACTGATTAATGAGGTTCTTTTGAGCTCACTGTTCTCATGGTGGTCATGGAGCTCTCATCGGCGTAAGCCAGACCCGTAGTGGTTGAGGTTAGTTAGCAGCCCTAAAAGAGGTCTGACTACTGGCGAGTAGACAACCCTAAGAGCTCAAGCTCTTTGAATTCAATTCCATACTGGTCAAAATTGTGGTGAGTAGAATCGGTAGCCTTTTGCAGAGGTAATCCTACATAACAAACTCTATATCCTCTGTGGGTGATGCTTCGATACACCTGCGTAGCAATATTGCATTCCCTTGCGAGTTATTATTAGACATCAATTTTCACAAAAAGTATGACTTTGTAAATATATTTATTGAAAAATATTGTTAGCGTAAGTTTTTTTCTAGATTAGCTAAATATTGGCACTAACCACTAAAACTAGTTCGTTACTTACTTTTAGATAGGCTTGTTCGAAATTGGTGTTTAACATTACTTTGTAAAATACAATAACAATTAAAATTAATGAATAATTATTGATTAAGCATTAAATAAGTCTAGAATTTACTGTAAAAACGTTTCTTAACCGTTATTTTTGTGCTGTTAGATCTTGTGTTCCAATAAATTATAGATAATTGTTTTCATTTAATAGAAAAACAGTAGTTTATTTACAATTTTTTCCGTTTATAGTTTTAATTAGGTAAAAAGTGTTGAAAGTATATATGTAACTATTTATATGAGTCCCTTATTTGTTTTTTAAATTTGGCACTTTATTCAAAACCTTATAATAGTTTCCCTATTATTTTATGTTCATGTAACTAAGCGATTTGATTTTTATTCTATTCCTAATTTTAGAGTCTAAGTTTACCGCGTAACCCATGTTGCAGGCCGCATATATCAAAAAATATTATTTTATACTAATGAATTTAAAAAACCATCGATCTGTATGGTTTTACGATATTTCATAACAACTTTTTTCTGTAAATAATAGAATAGTTATTATATAGCGTTGTAAATAATAACATAACCTGTCAGTGTTATTATAATAATTTCTCTAATGTAAGTACAAACGATTTTCGTGATTCTGTACGCAATAAAAACTTCTTTGGAGAATTCTTAATTGTTCTAGGTTCCCTATTAACCTATTTTTTATATCTAAAGAGGACAAACAAGCATTTGGGGCCATTTGATAACTACCGATGACTATTGACATCCGCATATTTATATGTTACCTTCCTTAACCGTATCCCCGAATGGCTTACCGTTACAAACAACACGAAAGGTGATAGGATAGCTGTCACCGTCGAATATCTATAAGTTTTAGATGATACGTTTGATACGCATGTTGAAAAGTGCTCTTGTCCGAATGGTGTAGACATCACTTAGAACTTGGAAGTGATATTTTTTATCTAACGATCTAAATTTAACGAGTAGTTTCATTCTACGTTCACATCGCTCAATATGTAGTGTAGCTGATAACTTCTGTGTAATGAAAGGATTTCTCGTTCTTATGAAGTTAGGAAACAACTGTAAAAGTGGGGCTCCTAGAAGATGGTTTCCTAGGCCGCTCCCTAAACTTAATCCCTCTTTGTCTAAAATATATGAAGGAGCCGTATAATGATAGCACAATTTTTCTTCCTGACTTCCGTTCATTTTGTTGTTTCTTTTTCATTTTATTAACATACTCAGAGACGTCACTTGCAACTCCTAGATCGAAAGTTGCAAGTGACCCCGGCGTCCCGAGCTGCTACTATCCCTATCGCTTTTCATACGAGAAAGTAGCATCCCACTATCCTTCTATCCTCTCTCTCTTTGTATTTTCCTACAACTCATATTTCATTTCCTAATTTCTTATCTTTCCCTCCCCGTTCTAACAGTAGCAGCTCCCTCCTGCTTCACATATTCAAATTCTGTTTCGTCGAGGTTGGCAATCCAATGCAGATATTGCGAAGGTTATTGGTATAATCGGCGATTCATCAAGGCAAGGTGGATGGCCTAGGGCGACGGTAGAGGGCGTTAACTTCCCGTCGGCTAGACACATCACCGACCTCTTCCCCAGTCGTAGCGGTTCACCGTTCCACAGGATCTAGAGGAGGGAGGAGGAGTGTGTGCGCCTGCGTATGAGCGAACCGCTTCCGAACTATGAACTCCGACTGCGTTAAGTCCTGTGGCGATGGGTTGAAGTAGAAGAGAGGTGTGGTGCGATACAAGCCAGGCTTTGTCTGATATCTGCACATAGGCGGTCCCAGGGGCGTGAGTACACGTCGTGGTCGCTGACGTTTTTGCAAATTCGGGACGACAAAGCGGTTTCGGCAGCACCTAGGATGATAAAGCAGCCCGGTTTAGGGAGCCACTGCTTTCCTCGCTCAGCCTAGGAGGGGGCTAGAAAAGGTGCCCTAAAATTTTTTTGCCACCACCACCCATTCACTAGAACCTCGTCGGTACGGGGTAGAATTTGACATTAAAACGCAACTTGGGAAGCGTCTTCACGAGTGTCCTGTGCACATTTCGGATCGCGTTGCCACAGTGTGTCTTCACCTGGAAACAGACAACTACCTTAATATTATCGGTGTTTATACCCCAACGTTAGACAAGCCTGTTCATATTAAGGACAAATTCTATGAGGAATTGTCTCAATGCCTTGACAACATAAACAACTAAGAGCAGATCTTGCTGCTAGATGCTTGCTGCTCAATGCCAGAGTTGGTTGGGACTATGAGGCTTGGCCTGGGGTTCTGGGAAGACACGGAGTCAGTAACATGAACATCAATGGTCAGTTACTGCTCAGTCTTTGCGTTCAATACAACCTTGCGGATCGAATACCATGTTCCGACTTGCTGCTAAGCACAAGACAACGTGGATGCATCCGCGATCCAATCGCTGGCATTTGATAGACTACGTTATCATACGACAAAGAGATATAGGTCATTGTACTGACCATCGACTTTTTGTCACTAAGTTCAGACTTTGCCTGCGTCGGCCTCGGAGATCCACAAAGAGAATGCCCGCGTGCCTTAGCGTGGATAGGCTAAAAGATGAAGAGGCTATGGAGAAATATGCTGAAGCCTTATCGGGAAAGCTGTTGACTGTAAATGGGATGGATGATATAATTGCTGCTTGGAGAACTCTGTCTAGTCACCTTATGGAAACCGATACAGCTACGTTAGGCACAAACGATCGGCGTAGCGAAGCGTGGTTCGATGTTAATGACGACGTTCTCGGGGCAGCGCTCGAAAATCATCAAGATCTCTTGAGACAGTATAGCAGAAGAGGGCGAACCATTGCATTATTCAAAGCGAGGAACAAAGAATTACGCAAGCAGTCTCTACATATAAAAGACAAATGGTGGCCAAATACAGTGGCTTACTGATACTAACCAGCTTGGGGATTTTTATTGGTATGTCCTACCAAGCGAAGGTACAGTTGAGGTCTTTGGACGGCCTACACCTCCTGACTAGCAGGGATGATGTACTGTAATGTTGGGCAGAGCATTTCAACACTTTGCTTGACGTGGATCGATCAGCTGATCTCGAAATCATCAGCTTAATGCATCAAATTCCCTTATCTATTGAGCTGGATGAACCACTGAGGTTTGATGCGGTTGTCACTGCCATCAGGCAGCAGCAAAATAAGCGGGCGAGTAGGCGGCATTGATCATGTACCATACGGTGGTGTGGAGTTCCACATGTCGGCTTGGAAACTCTTTGTTCGAATGTGGGAGGAGGAGCGAGTTCCAAACGATTTGAAATATCTTACATTAGTGCCCTCTACAAGAACAAGGGTGACCGATCGGACTGTGTCTCGTATCGTGGTATCTCACCACTGTCAGCCCCTGGTAAGGTCTTTGCAAGAATTCTATTGAACCGTCTAAAGAACCCGTCAGACCTATCTACCCGAAACCCAGTTTAGCATCCGACCTGACCGGGGCACATGTGAAGCTGTTTTCTTAGTGCGTCAACTTCAAGAGAAAAGCAGAGAACAAGGACGACATCTGTACCCTTGCTTTGTTGACTTAGAGAAGGCATTTGACAGTGTGCCTGTGAGCTCTCTGGGTGGTACTCGGAAAGCTAGGATGAACAAAGAAGTTTGTGATACTTCTGGGACTCGCGCATGACAAGATGCAGTGCTACGTCTCTGTGGATGGCGAACAGTCAGATTTTTTCCCGTTACCGGTAAGACAGGGTTGCGTCATATCGCACACTCTGTTCGCTTTGTACTTTGCGGTAGCAGTCGGAGAGGTCATAGAAACTGTTTCTGAAGGGTTTCTTATTCGCTTCCGTACAGATAGCAGTCTCTTCAGACTGGCCAGACTTAAGGCGCGCACTAAGGTCTCATATGCACTGATCTCAGAGATCATGTATGCTGACCACCTGTGCTTTTTGGCGGAATCCCCGGGTGACCTGCAACAGCTGACATCAGTGTTCCACCATACATGCTACAAGTTCGTTCTAAGGATCAATACCTAACAGACCGAAGTGAAGTCCTTGGACACACATGGTCGTGAGACACTAACAATAAAGCTTGACTAGGAAGTGCTGAGGCAGGTCGATTGGTTTCGTTACTTAGGAAGCACAATAATATCTAAGTGTGACCTTGACGCTGTGGTCAACAACAGAATCTATTAATTCTAAGGTCTTCCGCTCCCATGACATCAAGCTAGCTCCTAAGGTTTCCGTGTACATGGCGATCGTACTGCCCGGTCTTCTCTATTCCTCTGAGACCTGGTGTCTGTATCGTCGCAATATACGTATATACTCTAGATAGATTTCACCTAAAATTCCTTCGTATAATCATGGAAATAAGATGACCCGACAGAGTGCGCAATACCGAAGTTTTGAAACGGACCAATGTCAGTGGCATTGAGGCTTACTTAATGCGTCGCCAACTTCGGTGATGCATGATTCACGGATGGTGGAGGAAAGGCTGGCAAAGCGCATCTTTTATTCTGAGCTGGAGGAGGGCAAGCGCAAGCATGGCGGGCGGCTCCTCAGATATAAGGACGTTCTGAAACGTCACATAAAAAATGTACTTTACAATCATCTAGTCGGGAGAGCTTGACAGCACAGCGACCGACATGGAGGGAGACTGTGAAGATGCGAACCCGCGAATTTGAAAAACCGCGCCTACAAGACCTCGACTCCAAACGCGATGAGTACAAAAGCGGTTCACTCGCCGCCATTCATACGAGAGCGACAAGCTCACTTGTCCACACTGTGGAAGGCAGTTTGCCGCAAAATCGGCTACGTAAGCCATCTTCGTGCGCATCAGCGCCAAACTCAATAAGGAGTCAAAGTGGTCGCCATGGCCGAAATCGGTCGGAAATCATCATCATCGTCATCATAATATTGACTTATCTAATGTGATCGTGATGTGATACATCACAATGTATGTTGTTGGTGGATGTGTGATCTATGACTCATTTTTATGAATGCCTAAAACCTAAAAACACTGTGAACGCAATATTTTGAAACGTTATACCAGCCTATTTGACTGTAACTAGAACTTAGTATATAATAGAGAACTTTAGAAACTTAAATTGCAGTAATAAATTTATCTGTGGAATATAAATCTTAGTAATCATCATCGTCATCACTATCAGCCCTTATCGGTCCACTGCTGGACATAGGCTAGGCATCTTTCAATGAAAGCTAGGCCGACCGATCTCCTGCATCTATTCCGGACCGGTCACTACACAGAGGTTGTCTTCCCACCTGGTGAATGGTCGACCAACACTTCGTTTTCCTGAACGAGGTCTCCTCTCCAGAACCTTACTGGCCCACCTGCCATCGGTTCTTCTGAGTGTGTGACCAGCCCATTGCCACTTCAGCGAGCGTATTCGAAGCGTGATATCGGATACTTTAGTTTTCTGTCTTACGACGTTACGAATTCTGTCCGACAGTGAAACACCCAACATAGCACGTTCAATAGCCCGCTGAGCTGCCGCATACTTGCGGACCAGTTCTAAATTAAGTGGCCATGTTTCGGCCCTGTAGATAATCACGGGGTGAACGTATTGGTTGAAGACTTTTGTATCCAAGCTCTGTGGTATAGGCGACGTGAGAATGTGACCAAGCTGCCCAACCCAACTGAATCCTTCTATAGGCTTCCTTCTCGAAGTTATATCTACCTGATTGCAATAATTGCCCGAGGTAGACGTATTCGTCGACGACTTCGAGAATAGCACCATCGACGTTGACCGGCCTAGGGGAACGTGTTCGTTGAACATGACCTTTGTCTTGTCTAAGTTAATCCTAAGGATTCATTTAGGCTGTGGAATTGTTCCGCCAAGCTCTCCAACGTTCCGTCCAACATAACGATATCGTCGGCGAAACGAAAATATGACTGGTACTCGCCATTAATATTTATGCCGCATTCTGCCCAGTTTAAAGTCTTGAAGGTTTCCTTCAAAGCATTAGTAAACAGTTTCGGGGAAATAACATATCCTTTTCAAAAAATAATACAACGTCACTTCCAAGCCATGCCTTAGGAGGACAAAATTAAAGATCTTTTTAGCTCTCGTCACACAGGTACGCTTCTGCCCTAAGAAACACCACTGTAATTCCGTCCTTCCCCGAAGCCTTTCCCCCTTTAAGCTGCGCAAGAACTTGACCAATCTCACTCAAGCTGACCTTCGAAAGATCGCCTGGCAAATGTCGTAACGGGCTTGCACGCGGATCATTGTTCAGGATATCGATATGAGAGGCGTGCGACGTATACAAGTTGCTATAGAAAGCATCGATCAGATAAGATATCAGGCTTATAAGAAAAAGTAACCCCAAAGTCAGTCCTAACCCTTAACACATGACTTCTTCCAAGCTACTTCTCAAAAATCTTCGACCATATATTCTGATCATTCGCTTCGGTAACCCTTTGTGTATTTGAGCAGCAAAGGTCACGCCATATTAGTTTGCGGATTTGCTTTGAAAGAAGCCTGACATCTGCAGACGTAACGTCTTCGTGTGCCCTGCGGTCCCTCATAAGTTCAAGCGTCTCATCTGAGAATTTAGCTTTCCTACTCGTATACTTACTCCTACAATATCCTTCACCCACGTCCCGCATGCAACCAATCACGCCACTTATAGTTGGTACTTCAAAAATATATTTTGTACGCGCTTAGAGCGCTTATCATTTAACACAATATGATCTAAGTGTCAGCGGCATAATACTTAAAATATTCTAGTTACATATTAAATAACTGGGAAAAAGAGAAAAAATGACATAACAAATTGATAGATGTCAGTTGTCAGTTGTCATTGCGATAACGTAATCGAATTATTTTTGAAAACTTTTCGAAATTATATTCAATGAAATCATGAATAAATGACCATTAATTGAGGAACTACTTGGTAACATTGCATTAAAATGTGGCAAATAATTCAGGCCCAGACATGTCAAATGATGCGACAGAGGTTTGTACTTAATAAATAAATGCTGTACGAACAATAACATTATTCTTTCAAAATTGAGATTTTCACACTATTTTTCAGGCTCTTGACTGTACAGAACAAAGGTCTATTCATTAATTTAATCAAAAGCAAGACTACTAACGAATTAAGGACTCGTGTATCCAATTTTAAAAGTTCAACCGAAAAACTTGTGTGCAGCCCGTGGAAGATATGTGCAGGTGTTGGTGTTGGGTTAACCACTCATTTATTAATTAATAATTATAATGCCCTATGCAAAGCACATACACACTCTCGAGTTATTCAGCGCAGACCAAATGTTAATGAAGACAGCTCCAAATTTGATTGGAAACAGTTTTTGGATTATCTACTACCTCACAAATGGCTGTTAGCCGCGGCAGTTGCGGTAAGATTTTTCTTGTGCATCTATGGACAATCTTTTTTGTATTTTATTTCATATTGGGTTGCCTTCAACACGAAAAGTTGTGGCTGAATAATTGGTTACTTTTGAACAGTAAATTTTATTCTTTATTCTAGCTTTTTACATGTATTGCTATAGTTGGTGTTTTTCTATATCCAAGCATTGCTACAATACTAACTTGTAGCAGATCATTAGATTCTGGTGTGCTATTGTATGAGGAATTGATATCAAGTCCTTCAAACAAAGACCTTAAAAAAAGCAACCTTTATTGGACTCATCTAACTTAATACATCACTGAATTTAATATTATGTCTATCAACTATACTGAAATATCTCAACACATAGAAAACCTAAAACACTGTTCCAAGAATTGTCTTTTGTACACATAGTGTCTTTAAATATGTATTTAAATAACTTTGTATAATGCACATTTTTTTCATACATACATTTTGCTTTATTTTTCAGTCTGCACTTGCAGTGGCATTCTTAAATGTTTACATTCCAGCAATGTTGGGTGTTATAGTGAATATTTTAGCAAATATGAGACATAATCCATCCGCTGACTTTATAGAAGAAATAAAAATGCCAGCATTGAAACTCATATCATTGTACATTGGACAGGTAAGTGATTTAAGAATTGTCTCCCTGAAATAGCCCCAAACCTCAGAATGACAACCTATTCATTGATGTCTTCAGTTTATATGAATGTTAGTCATTACAATAAAACTATTTTACGGATAAAATTGTGGTTTCTGCCCGGGACCATGGTTGCTGTAAAGCTTCTGAAACGTCAGGCTAGATAAATAATCAAATAAACCACGATAAAATCCGTAAAAGTAGTTTTATTGTAACCTATTTATTGATATTAAATTGGGTATCATTACACCAATATCTCACTCAGATTTGTAGTATTTGTATATTAAAAATATATAAAAATTTATAACAAACTCCATCAAATGTAGTTTAGCCATGCAGATTATCGCGTAGGGGTATGAAAAATTGGTAGGAAAAAAAGGTAGTAGCCGATTCTCAGACATGAATATGCATATAATATTTTGTAAGAATCAGTAAAGCTGTTCCAGAGGAGTAAGGTAACTAACATTGTGACATGAGAGTTTTATATACAAGATAAATTTAAGAAAGTAGAAATATATTTAACATTTTCAAGTAACCATAACACAAGCCCTAATAATAGTGTGATAATTGATAAGTATATTTAATTATTTTGTTATAATCTCAAGGGTCAAAATTAAACAGTAAAGATTTATGAAAGTGGATGATTTGTGAGTTCAAATTTCACTGACATTCAGAACATGCTGGTATCTCTAGAATAAAGATAAAATACTTAATTTATAGCATGCATTACATACTTATCTATACATAAGTAAATAATAAATTATTATTTACTTTTTTTATATAGTATATGCAAGTAACAAAAAAGAAATCAGATCCTTTTGATGAATACCAATGCACATATATATCCACATTATCAATGTCATGCAGATGCGTGTCCTGCCTCCTTCCTTCCAATGGGCCAACTTTTTTCTTTATGTTTATCATTTCAGGCGACATTTACATTCCTCTACATCCACCTGCTGGCTCAAGTTGGTGAGCGTGTGGCGTCCCGAATGAAACAAGACCTGTTTGTGTCTATATTGAACCAGGATATGGCATTCTTTGATCAAGAGCGGACAGGAGAAATTGTGAATAGGTAACAAAGTAATGGTAAATAATAGGTCATTTTTTTTATAGTACAGGCGAGCAAAGGGCTATCAGAGCCCCTTGACTGTCACATTATTGCGTTGTCACGTAAGCTATACCTCCCAGGTCATACTGACATCAATCCAATTCCACTGCAATGCATCATGGCACCTCTAATTAAAACCCCGTATCAAAATATCACCACGGTAGTAACTTTTGAAGTGAAGTTTCTTTACTCACGCCTGACTTGGGGAGCAAGCTCGTGAGTGCGGCAAGAACGTTACTGAAACGTCGGGAACGGAACATGTAAGTTGGTGAAGATAGAAAAAGAGTTTCGTTTTCGTCTATTACGGCAGGTTAAATAGAGAGATCCGAGACTACCCATATTCTTTCTCTCTTTCTGTCACTATTTTTCTATATGACGTTTCGGCCATGTGGTGTAAGGCACACTCATTGATGACTATGGATGCAAGACACAAGTGTTCCCCTCTGCCTCCTCCCTTCCTATGGGCCATCAAAGTTCTGAATTTATCAAAATAAAACACATGAAGTGTGCCAGAGGATCGTCCACGGTAGTGCTGATCAATGGACAGTGGGACTACCACACAAAGTCTCTGGACTATCTATGGACAGTGGGACTACCACACAAACTCTCTGGACTATCTATGGACAGTGGGACTACCACACAAAGTCTCTGGACTATCAATGGACAGTGAGACTACCACACAAAGTCTCTGGACTATCTGTGTCATCCGAATGTCATACACCACAGTTCTTGGACTACACTACACTTGTGTGTATTGTATGTACACGACATGCAACCATTTGTATGGTGAGATTTTTCCTGTTACAGGTTGACAGTTGATGTGCAAGATTTTAAAAGTTCCTTCAAACAAACTATATCTGGCGGCCTGCGTGCAATAACTCAGGTAACATTTTAGTATACAGATACGATATATATCTATACTAAAGTAAACATATATATCTTTATTCAAGTAGACATATATCTTTATTAAAGTAAACATATCTATATTAAAGTAAACATATATCTATATTACAGTAAACATATATCTTTATTAAAGTAAACATATATCTATATTAAAGTAAAGATATATCTCACCCAACAGGTACCTGTCGCTCACATGATACCGCCGCAAAGTAAAGTTAGGTTGTCACATTTCATCCCTTTTGGCCCATTGGAGCAAAGAAGGGCATCACAACTGCATTTAACAAATAAGCATTTTGGTCCCCCTGTGTATAGTGGGATAATTCCCACGTTGCACTCTGTCGAGTAATTGGGAAGCCTCCTTAGAGCATTGAGCATAAATGCGGTCATTTTGTTGTTTGCTCTACTGTAAAAAAAATCTGTGACATCCCGTTGCGTACTGCTTCAATAGTTGTTTCGGTTTTACCACCCCCTATCATCATCATTATAAGTCCTTATCGGTCCACTGCTGGCCATAGGCATATTTCAAGGAACGCGAAGACGACGCGACATGGTTCTATATCTTCATTTCCCAGGATAAACTGCTTTGACCACTTCTTTCGTACAAACACTACGTGGACGGCCAGATCTTTCTCTGTCACAAACAGAGGAAGTCTCATTGTACATACTAACAGCCCGGTACTCAAACACTTGACTAATACCAAGTGTATGGAGAGTTTTAATTGCATTTGGCTCCATACCTACTTTGTGTAATGCGATTACAGCGAATATGTTCTCTTTATCATCCCACTCTAATTTAATATCGCGAAATATTGTACAATGTATAATGATGAAACCACATTGAACAATCGTATAAAAATGACAGGTTCTAAATTCAGATGAGCAGCAACAAATAAGTCTTATACTTACTTTATATAAATAAATTGATGATTATTATCAGCCCTGCCCACACATCCACGCATTTTAGTAAATATCCCCATTATGTTTCAGGTAGTGGGTTCAGCGGTGAGCCTGCTGGTCATATCTCCGCACCTGACCGGCCTGACGCTGGTGTGCGTGCCCTCCGTGGTCGTAGGAGGCACCTTCATAGGGTCCCTACTCAGAAAACTGTCGAGAGAGGCGCAGGCACAGGTATTCTTTTCTTAAAAGTATATTTTTATAGTATAGGAAGCAAACAAGCTGACGGGCCACTCGTAAGTAAGCGATCAGCAACGCCAATAGACATCCGCAACACCAGACACCTCGCAGATACGTTGCCGGACTATATATTGCGAATGTTGTAAACAAGTAGTCTTGTGAGAGTGAAGGAGGCCAACATATATCTTCCTTTGCTCTGTTGCTCTGTTTCTCATTGCTATGTAAAATCTCTAATGCCACACTTACCTGATAAGCAACAATACAATCAAACTAATTATAAATACTCATCATACTACTCAGCATGTACAGGTAAACTGAACACCTAATTTAGTATGATGTAGTATACCACTAATGTTGTATGTCCACTTGCGTGATAGATATAAGATACGTCTCATATTTACAAAGATACGCCCAAAAACAAGATCGCTGTGACAGCGCTTCCCCTTAACAATGCGCGTGATGTCGGCTGGACTCAGAGTCGCTCACTCAGTAGGAAACCAAAGGCGCGCGCAGTGTTCTCATCAAATAAGCTCACGAAAATAAACTTAACTCTCTTAGACATATAAACAAGAGAGTTCTTTAACTTCTTTATCTGTGATCAATAAAAGAAACTGAAAATGGACGCCAAATTGGCCCACACATGCCTAATGCGTCGGTTGTACATACCGTTTCTGGTAAAAGTACTTCCATCGGTCCACAAAACTTTTTCAATAAAAATTTCATCCGTGTTGATTTGATTTATTAGCTACTGTAATCGATGCGGCGTTGGTACTCATAGGTAACACTCACTTTATTTACGCGCGGAAATCTAAGGTATGTGATGACGCAACACGGGCCGTGCGCGTGCGTCAAGTTCACCGCCCGCCAACGGTCTTCGAGGCGAGGGACCGCCCCGGGCTCGCTAGCGGCATTGTAATTTGGAAAGGGACAGAGAAATAGGTAATCAGGTTGATCAGATCACCTTGACACGAGTTGACTCCTTCTTCACTTTGTTACGCAATAGTGATTTTCTTTAATGCGAAGTAATAAAGTTGCAGTACGGTTATGTCGGTATAAAAGTTGTTTTTTTTTTAAATAATGCGTGCATATGTCGTAAAACGCAGAAACACGTGTCGTTTAAAATCTTTTACTTTACACATTTCACCTATTTAAGTGAGAAATAGTGATATTTTTGAAACTTTGAATGCTGATAATGTATCCTAAACACCCC
>JAFELO010000953.1:282208-294790 GCA_017140195.1 Eumaeus atala | reverse complement strand
CCCCCCCCCCCCTATTAAAAGAGATGGCCGGTTTTCTTATACACACTGTATAACCATCCACATGACGTCATCACAATCGTTGCTTAACCTGCTCAGACCGAAAAAGCAACGCTTGTCGCCGAGGAGGCGATATCAAACATCCGCACAGTGCGCGCGTTCGCCGGCGAAGAAAGTGAAGCGCAGATGTTCGCCGCGGAGTGCGATGCCGCGGCCGACCTGTGCACGGAGCTGGGCTTGGGCGTGGGGCTGTTCCAAGCCGGGACTAACTTGTTCCTCAACGGGTAGGTCCACGCAGTTTTCGTTGATTTCAAATTATCGTCTCAATAGATAGCGTTAATTATTGTAAACGTCTATCGTCTATAGACAACGAGACTGCGAAAATCCTTTATAATTCCATGTCGCTTCGCTAGGTGGCGCTAATTTTACTATCATGATACTTGCAGCTTCTCTCGTTTGATGTTGCTACTGTTTATGTGTACGTTCTTTTTTCTTTTGAAAGACCTAGAAAATCATAAAAATACTTATCGTCCAGAAAATAGTTTCGTTGGGTTCCAGTTTTACACAGGTAAATCCTCGTAGAATGGCTAATTGTTGATAAATGTAGTTGTAGATGGCGTTAAAATTAAAGAAAACAAAATTATTGATAAATATTTCTCGTTTGCTAGATGGCGCTAAAGTTATTATGTGTGTAAAACTAGTAAACATAAAAGCTTTACTGTAGTTTCTGAACGTAACTTTAGTATTGGTTTTGACACACGTGGCGCCAGTGTACTCCATCCTGATCGCTGTCATCTTCACCGGGTAATAAAACTTTTTTTTTATTATAGAAAAGGGGGCAACCGAGCATTCAGAGCCTTTTTACGACTACCGACGCCCATGAACATCCACATAATCACTGTGCACATGCGTTGCCCTCCTTCGCCCCCAGTGAGCCACAGGCTATTCACAAACCACATGAAACGCGACACCGAAGATGTCACCTTACGACGGTATTATGTGAGCGAGAGGTAGCTCCCCTGTTAGTGCCGGCCCATTTCCAGCGTGGCACTACCTCTGCCTACGTGTTATCCTTTCTTTATTCGAACGTATTATTCTTTAGCAGTTGAGAAGTACAGCTCGAATTCCTAGATGACCCTACCAGGATCATTGATGAACCTTCCAGGATGGTGCTCGGCACAATGTTCATGGGCGGGCACCTGATGTCGGCGGGACAGATGTCCGCCGGCGACGTGATGGCGTTCCTCGTGAACGCGCAGACGGTGCAGCGCTCGGTCGCGCAGCTGTCGCTACTGTTCGGCGCAGTCGTGAAAGGCGTGAGCGCGGGCGGACGCGTGTTCGAGGTGAGCTACTGATCTCTATGCCATACACCTAGGAATGTGTTTGTTCTCTGCTTTGTGGGTCCCCAAAACGGGTGAAGGCAAATGACGAAGAAGAAAAAATTGTATTTATACTTATACTATTCTATGACGTAACAAGATAAAAACTAAAATGTTGATGCTAACAGACTATTTTACACATCTTGTAAAGTTAAGATTCCATAATAATTATTTGAAAGGTCACAAACGCAATATAATGAAGTGTTTGTGTTGTGTGTATTTACAGTACATAAACAAAGAGCCGCAGATGGACACGTCCGGTACGGCACGCATCAAGTACCACGCGCTGCACGGAGACGTCGAGTTCAAGGACGTCACCTTCGCGTACCCCACGCGACCTGAGGCGGTAAGTTCGCCTTACTAATTTATAACCACGTTTCATTTAAATCTTACATCTAAAATTCTCGGGTCACGATGTTAGCTAGCGTACTCTTCCGAAACAGCTTTACCGATTTTTACCAAGTTTTATATGCATGGTCATTGGGGGATATGAAAAATAGATAGTAGCCGATCCTCAGACTACTATCTATTTTTCATATCCCTAAGTGATGGGTTGTTCAACCAACCCTGCAAAACAACGTTTGCCGGGTCAACCAGTATTGAATAAAAATGTCCTGAGACAGAGCGATGGTGTGATCAGTAGCGAAAGATTCTGGAGCGATAAGGTGGAATTTGTTGAATAGCAACAACAATACAGCTGCCTGTTTTATTGTGGTTGTTATTGTACAGCAAATTTCATCTTGATCCGTTCCTAATGAGGTAGGCAGAGAGAACGGAGCAAATTAGCTATTTTTAAAGTTTTTTTTCCTGAGCGGCTAAGTTTCTTATGGTTGGTTTCAGATAATCCTAAAGAACTTCAATCTGAAGATACCCGCGGGTAAGACCGTGGCCATCGTTGGCACCTCTGGAAACGGCAAGTCCACCATAGCAGCACTGTTGGAGAGGTGAGTAGGTCTCAACCTTTATTACACTTACACTTGTGTAATGATTGAAAACTAAGGAAGGCTATACACATCACGACAGAGATGCATTTCATTGATCGATATAAAACTGAGAAAGACTCCGTTTAACAAAAATACATAACGCAGGTAATTATTAGACCCCAGGTGGAGATGCGTAATTATTTCTGAGCGTAAAAACTGTCGAACGAATTTGAATGAATTTTAACATGTATTTTATATGTACATCTCTCTAAGGACAAACAGTCACTTTTGTGATAAGTTAACAAAAAGTAAGTTGAGTTACTACTAATATTAGTCGAGATTGTAATCTACTCAGCCTGGTCATAAATATTGTAACAAAGAAAAAAAAATTATTTTCGTGCAATTAACATTTATTACTTTTACATTATATTGGTTTAATACACATATATGAATCAATTAAAAATATAAGAAGCTCATTTGAAGTGGTCACCATTGGCTGCAACACGTCCTTAAACGTCGAGTTATTAATAGTAGTATGCACTTTTTCCATGGGGAAATGCTTCAATGTCAATCGTATGGATTGTTTTAGGGACTCTAAATTATCGTGGCTTAAAAGCCACTAAAGAGCAAGCTGTACTCTCTAAGACTGACCATAAATAATAATCCAGTGGTTTACGGTCTGGACTTGATGAATGGTAGTCTCCACGGCTGATCAAGTCCGGAGTGTTCGTTTTTATCAAAATTGTGTGGATCGAACTTTATGATCTGGTCCCGAGCCTTGCGGGAGGGACCACACTTGGTTATTGAACATGATGTTATTTAGGGGCTTAATTAGGTAGTTAACTAAGTAGAGCAGGTGCTCAGGAATGGTATCCTTGACACACTTGTGCCAATGTTTTGATACCTTCTTCAGAAAAATATGGCTCAGTCACTTCTTCATGGCTAACACCCCACCAAATCATCACTGAAGCCGGAGAATGCCCACTTTGCACTCTGTAGACTCTGTTGTAATTGGGAAGCTTCCTTAGAGCTTTGAGCATAAATACGTTCATCTCGTTTGTTAAAATGTTGCTCAATTGTAAAAAAAACTCATTTTATTTTTTGTTTACTTGTCAAAAAATTACTGTTTGAATACGATGAGTTGTTACAAAGGATATGGATGACTTGCGCCACTCTTAATAGTAGCGTGCAGTTTTTAAATGAAATACGCAATAATACACAATATGCTTACTACATCTAATGTCTTTGATGTTATATAAGGTATGAGAAAACACCCACTCATATAATTTACAATTATTTTTCCCACGTCTAATGTTCTTTAAACCGTTTTGTAATTTACTATAATGCTTTACACATATATTTAGACAGCACCTGTTATAAGATTTTCATGTATAACTGATGTATGTGTATCTCGTCTGCTATGAGGTTTTATTTCATCTGCCGTCATAAGCATACATTTGCGCCTGTGTACGAACATGCTTACTTCAAACTAATTAATAAAAAATAAAGGTTTTGAGTGGTCGTCATTTTGGTCGATTGAATTTCAGAAAGAAACACACTTTATACAATTTTATTTACCGACCATCACCGGGGCTACTTGAACTCCGATAAAAAAACAATACGATAGCGAGATGAGAATGTTACGAGAACGCCATCTAGTGTTTAAATATTAACAACAACAGCAACACATATCCACGTCAACTCCCTAATGGAGTAGGCGATAATATTAACAACACGTCATTATCGTCCTCTTTCAGGTTCTACGATGTTAATAACGGCAGCGTCTGCATAGACGGCGTAGACGTGCGTCAGTTCGACTGCAGCTGGCTGCGGGGCAGAGCCCTAGGGCTCATCGGACAGGAACCCGTGTTATTTGCCACCTCCGTGCGAGAGAACATTCGGTACGGGCGACCCGACGCTACAGATGAGGAGGTAAGATAAGAACGGATTGGTATTTCCTCGTGTCAAATCCGTGAGATACCACTTATCATGCTTGGGAACTTGTGATGACCAGGTGTACCGGGCGGCGCAGACGGCCAACGCAGATGAATTCATCCGCGGCTTCCCCCAGGGGTACGACACGCTGGTGGGCGAGCGCGGCCTGTCGCTCAGCGGAGGACAGAAGCAGAGGGTGGCCATCGCCAGAGCCGTGCTCAAGAACCCACCCATCATGATACTGGACGAGGCGACCAGGTAAGAAAATTAGCGCCCAACTCTTAATTTAAAGAGCCTTTATTTTTTAATCCTCTTCTAAAAAGTCCAAAAAGTTGAAGAAATAAAGTTTTTGTAGTGATAATCTCTTATAAATCGACGAACGCCAGCTGCACGCACGAAATTGTCACGTTCCACCTGAGTAGAGTTTGCAAACGAGAAGTATGGAACAAGCGAGACAAGATCGCCCTTAGGGCTTTTTAAATATATTTTCCTATGATGTTGTCACGTTAAATTATCGTCCCTAAACCGACTTAACAGACAAACATTTTTGCATAGAGGAGCAAACTCTAAATAGGTAACACCTTTTTTGTTTTGGAAGGACCCACTGCTGGTAGGCGACGCTATTGCACCCGCCCCTACAGTTCATCAGACTAGCGAGGCTTGTCTGAGGAGGCCGGACCTCCCCCCCCCCCTTCCATCTGACGAGCGGGGTTTGATTCGCGTTCGAGATTGTTCTCGATTTAAAAGCCGTGATTAAGATTTAATTCATTATTAGAGTATTCCAAAGATTCCATTTATATTTATTCTATGATAATCTAAGCGCTCATCTTACGGAAATAAACCCGGGCCCTTATTCGTAAGAGGTGAGTTTGTCATTCTGTCGGTCATCTGTTATAACTGTTACTATATGTGAGGTTTCAACGCCTCGACCGGTTGGCGCTTACACCTGGCCGTGTCAATGTATATTTACACGGCCAGGTGTAAGCTATACGCATCACATATAGGGTATAAGGCCAGCTGAGTCGGGCGAAGTAAGGTGTTACGTATAATTGTCAGTTATGCCAGCGTAGTGACGCATAGCAGATGCAGCTGAGTGTAATGCAACATGCGTCAAATGGACAAGAAAATTGAATCGATGAAACTAGCAAAAGCCTTTGACTCATCGCCATCAGTTATGTCGTCCATCATCAACTCTCCACTGGATGTGGTACTTCAATAAGCACCAAGACGGCCTATCTCCTGCTATTCGCATCCATGTCGTGCCAGCTACTGCAACACACTATAAAATGAGCGTTATATTGCCATAACAATACTATGACTTGTAGATATTTTAGAGTTCCGTAACCAAAGGGTAAAAAAGTGGCAGCCTATTACTTAGACTCGGCTGTCCGTCTGTCCCCATGCTGTATCTCAAGACGTGTGATAGAAAAAAACAGAATAGAACGATCATTTAAAGGGGGTTCCGTACAACAAACATGTTTATTCCGTATTTTTATAGATAATGGTACGGAATCGTTAATACGAGACTTGGCACTTGGCCGGTTTTTTGTTTCTATGAGTATTTTGAACTGTTTCATTTGCAAATGTGCAAATGGCTTGATTCTGATGACAATATTTCATACAGATAATATAGGGAGCTACATGACGGCGAGCGGTCGTCGCGGTGAATAGAGAGGGAGACGAGAACACATTACTATCTATCTTTTTGATGAATGTAAAAAGATAGACAGAGAGTGAGCCACACTTGCTTTCTCTTTCGACCAAGACGTCCGCTTTTCTTTCCCTATCTCTAATTCTCAATATTCAATATTGCGTAGTTAATATGCAATATTGAATAATTGAAATATATGTACTACAGATATCCATACTCTTCGACATCATATCATATTCTTCCAGCGCGTTGGACTCCGCCAGCGAGAAGGTGGTGCAGACAGCGCTGGAGACGGCGGGCGCGGGGCGCACGGTGCTGGTCATCGCGCACCGCCTGTCCACTGTGCGCGGCGCCGACGTCATCCTGGTGCTGCACAAGGGCACCATTGTCGAGGTGAGCGTCCTCGGGTACATATGACACTATGACACGTGTGGATATTTATGGACTTCATATATAATTTGGTCAGCAAATGACCTACTGCTCGCTATCCAGTCTAATTATTGAAAATTTATGCCTTAATATCAACTTCTCAAAGTCCAGCGATTCCCGCAATAAATGCACTTTTTCACACTGATTCCACTTATTATAATTAAGAGTACTTACACTGAACCCTCCTTCGGAAATCGCTTCATCCATGGGTTAAAACCGCATTTAATTCCGTTCAGTAGATTTTGTGAGGAAATGGATCAGATAAATCTGCTACTATCTAAGATCTGCTACTATCTATTTCTCGTACCCCTAAATGAATATATTTATTATTATTTTTTATTTATAATAATATAAGTTTTGTTAAACATTAACATTTTTTAATGTTTACACGTTACAATGACAACAAATTCAATGTATGATGACGGAACAACGTCTGTCGGGACAGCTGTGAAGCATTACAGATGTTGGATGAGTATACACTTGGATATTCCAAACAATGACTTTATCTTGTTTTCAGATGGGTGACCACGAACAGTTGAAGAAACTAAAGGGTCACTATTGGAACCTCATCAAGCAACAGGATCAGGACAGCGAAGAGAGCGCCAGATCTCTATGAATCTGACTTGGAATGTTTACTCGCACGCTCGACGGCGTAGTGGCTACTGTCTACTAACACGGTTGCGACGGGGTAGCGGCTACCCAGGGCATGTCGCTTGTGTAGTCTTTCATTATGGTCACCCTAATGCCTTTAATATTCATTTACACAGACTATAGCAGTTAGCACAATAGTAATTGAATAGTCAAGTGCCGGTTAACATGGCCGAGTAATCAGCGATCGGCGATCACCGATTACGCTCGTAAGCTAACCACAAGATAAAAACATTCTCTCCTATCGTATCATCAAACAGATATTTTATGTTTTTATGATTTATAGACAATTTTAAAGAAGACTAAATGAAATGAAAAATAATGCATTATCATACAATTAATTATAATAATCTTAATGCCAGAATGTGAAAACTTTACGGACCTTGGCGCAGCGACACTGGCATTTGAATTATTTGACAATGACGAATGAAGCTGACATGTAACATTGTGTGTGTGTGTTGTATGATGACATGGTTTTGTATAGATTTATAGGTTTAAGCGGAAATATATTTATTTGTTGAGATTTTTGTTTTTATTTTACTTACTGTCAGGTTACTTTAGTCCCTCACCTATTTTTTTTTTTTATAGAATAGGGGGCAAAAGAGAAATCGGAGCCTTTTTTACGACTACCGACGCCCATCCACATAATTACTATGCCGATACGTTGCCCTCTATGGGCCTCCGGCTAGTCAACGCGACACTGAAGATGTCACTTTACGGCGGTTTCAAGTGAGCGAGAGGTACCTCCCTGGTCGTGCCAACCCAATTTCCTTGCATAGGAGAATGTAGTGTCATGTACTATGCATGGCACTACCTCCTCCTATTCAGCATGGCACTACCTCCTTCTATGCAGCATGGCACTACTTCTTCCTAAATTTACGTTAATGTCTCTGAAGGCCAACAAAAGCATCCACCAGAAGTCGCTTACGTGTTGAGGGACTAGGAGTGTGGTTGTAGCTTTCCAAGTCCCCACTAAGAAGATTTTAATCAAAATCACAACTTCATGAAAGGTGCCATTACTACATTGTAACCGAATCAGGAGAGATAACTGGGGAGAGTGGACATACAGTAGCGTTATGGCCATCTAGCGGTGGTGTTTGACAACACACCGCCATAGAGGACTTAATATCAAAATATTATGACAACAGAATGCCATCTATCGGGATTAATATTTTATCAAATGTGTCCGTTAGATGGCATTTTATGTTTGTGAAAAGTGTTAAACCGAGATTCATAATAATTATCTAATAACTCTGCAAGTACCAGGTAATACATTATATAATATGTGATTGTGTACATCATTCAATTATACAGTACTTATATTATCAAGATTTTATTAAATTTAACCCATAACCGATGTGGAACGTAAACAAATTCTTACTTCACAAGTATAATTTTTTTACCATAAGGCTCCATGTGTCAGAGTTTATTGGCTAATAACGACATCCATAAACATCGACAGATATGTTACTGATTACAAAATAGTAATAACCCTACTTTTACAAATGTCATGAATTATTCATTTGTATACAAGTATTGGTAATAATTGATATATTTTAAACACAAAACATTCACCCCTACAAGCGTGAACGGTGATTAAATCTAACCACCCCTTATTGATACACTAATCCGTTTTCACTCCCTATTAGTGGACGCAATAAAGACCCTCGTATTAGTGCGTCACGGGAGACGCTTGAACACAGCGCTATTTTCTACTTTTATATAATATAGGGGGAACAAACGAGCAACCGGAGCCTTTTAATACCTATCGGCACCATAAGCATCCGCATAATTGTAATACAAATACGTTGTCCTCCTTTCCTCGTGCCTTCCACCGTTATTATGGCAGCGAGATGTACCTCCTGGGTCGTGCCGTCCCAATTCCGCTGCAATACAGCACGGCACTATCGCTTACTTGACTTTGGTTCTTCATTTGAACGGATGACTTGCCCGGTTCTGTCAGGGTCTCAGTTGACTATTCCATACTTAACTCCTCTTAACTGCCACATACGGCGGACGTACTTATTGAATTAATAATATACCTTGTACGCTATTTTCACTAATTGATTAATTAAATTTGTTTTAGATTTATTAATTTGAATTAATATATGGAAATAGTGCTGCCACCGTCGGTATTTCCAAACCTATACGATATGGGGTTCTTCAAGGAAAGAGCTTACTCCCATCGGGTCAAGCGGATGTCTATGAGCGGCGGTAGTTACCTACCACCTGCTCGTTTGCCCCATATCCTATAAAAATAGTATTTAAAAGTGTACTGTTTCAAGATGTAACATGAATTTCCATCAAGAAGTAACAATATATTCCCCTAACTACTACTAACTAATTACACGTAACGGGACGAGTGAAACCGACCCTGTTATCTTGAAGATGTGGTAATGAAAGTTCACATCGAAGACCACATCATGCAACATCTTTCACAAGCTACAACTGTGCACCAGCATTACATGGCATCGGTAGCCGAAACGACCTATCCGTCCATACAGCCGTGTTCGGTATGTTCCGGTTTCCTGACTTCAATGCTTAAATTAATGGTCAAGTATTGAAGTGATTTCGACTGCCTCGTGGTCCAGTGGGAAGCATGTCCCGGATCCTGGGTGGGACCTTACCAAAACTGTTATTAGCATTTTTCAATTTCCAATAAAAGTCCGGATCCTGGAAATTGGAGGTGTTACCAAACCGTCGATCCTGCGCCTGAGCTCTCTCCCGTCGTGTCGGATTGCCGCCCCATCGAAATGGGAGGTTAAGGTAATAGAGAGTGCATTTGTATTTGTGCAAACCGTTGTACACTGTGTTACCCGTACATATGGCCCCTCTCAATAGAATCGGCCGCTGCAGCCGAAATTTGCCTGGGGCGATAGTGATTAATTAATATTGATGTGATTTTAAACAACCTAAAAAGACCTGGTTATATCTTCGGTTACCAACAGCCGCCCTGCTCGCTAGCTACAATACAAACGCCACGGCAGTAGAGGCAAATGACGGCTATGAGCCGCGTAAAACAAATAGCGGGGCTTTTGTCTCGTGCGCCGGGGTTCGCCGCTCAGGGCTCCGCTCACAGATGGACGAGTGGTTGGCAGTTTTAGCGCCAATAACCTATTGTTTAGCTCGAGTGCTGCACTTGGCGCTATTTGTACATGGTTGTTTTTTATTCAATTTACATGCCATTTCGTGTTTGAAGAGCTTTGTTAGTTTGTAGAATTTGCTCATAGTGAAGCGATTTAAGGCGCGCAAAGTGATGAAAATATAAAATAGAAGAGAACCAGCGAGCGAAATATCCCGCGTAACATCAACGTGCCGCCGTACAGCGCTTAAAACTTGATAGTAATTCTTTTTTTAATAAAAGTATTCTCATTTAATTTCACTACCCCGATTCCTTTCCAGTTCAGCTCCTAATAGGCTAATCAAGACTATAATAGAAATCTGTGAAACCTCACTTTAGTGGATTATAAAATTGAATTTATATTAGTTTTACATAAATGATCAGTTTAGTTCGTATACAAACAGACAATAGAGGTATGTGGAGGCACTACAGACACCGGGTGGCGCGCGTCATTGATGGCTGAAGAAAGTGCATGCATATTAGTTTTTAGTTTTATAGTAATTTAAGCTAATACCTCATACAAAACGATGCAATTCATCTTATAACCGTTTTTGTATCGTTTTAATTAATGTACAACAGGCAGGCACAACTGACGATGATAACATTTTTTATTTCCTATACGTTTATTAAGAGGTAGTCGAGTTGCAGGCGCGTGCGGTCCGTGTGAACCGCTGTATTTCTTATACGTTTATTAAGAGGTAGGCGAGTCGCAGGCGCGTGCGGTCCGTGTGAACCGCTGTATTTCTTATACGTTTATTAAGAGGTAGTCGAGTTGCAGGCGCGTGCGGTCCGTGTGAACCGCTGTATTTCTTATACGTTTATTAAGAGGTAGGCGAGTTGCAGACGCGTGCGGTCTGTGTGAACCGCTGTATTTCTTATACGTTTATTAAGAGGTAGGCGAGTTGCAGGCGCGTGCGGTCCGTGTGAACCGCTGTATTTCAGGGCCCTACCCAAATGCACTCCGTTTTGGTAGCAGCCTTGAGTCACATTTAAGATGTTTCTCTTAAAAAGTACTATAATGCACTTCATTACGTATAAAAGTAGCCATTGTAGTTAGTCACCGACCATCGCGTGATCTGGCATCCCTGAAAAAAAATAATATTTTTATTGAATTATAACTATGAAGTCGATATAGCATTGCCGGCAATTTAAAATGTAACCCACGAAGCTAGGGATAAAGTTATAATTATGAGCTGTAATTGTAACGGTCGACTTCGGGTCAAACAGCTCCCACAATAAGCGCCCCGTCACACAAGTCGTTAGAGATTGCTATGAAATCTCTTAAAATTTATTATCGTGGTTATTAATAGCCTCCACTTATTGAATGTCATCTATTTTGCCACTCAGTGATGCCCGCGACTTGGCCTGTTTTGCTTAATCTGGATGTTCATCCGTGAATTTATTTTTAATGTTCGTAAGGACAGTAAAATTATGGTGTCACGACGTACTTCTGTCGCAGAAATACTTTTTTTTTTCTAAATTAAATCAGCTAAGTTTCCCTTGTTTTTTTTTTGTTGGCCGGGGAAACGCATTTACGTGCCATCACCGGGCCTTGGGTCCAGTGGTTTGTTATACCCACTAACCAACGCAAGTGCCATCAGTGCCGCAATCGGTGAGGTGCGCCGGAAGTGCGACTCGTCGGGGCAACTCGACGGCTAGTCAGCCCCCTAAGGAACCGACGCCAACTCCACGGATGGAGCTGCAACGCATCACAGAGCCCAGCGAAATTTGTGACAGTTCAATGTGGTCAGATTCCCATTCTCGTCCCTTGTCTCGTGCGCAAAAGCACCTCCTCCTCTTGCTCTTTAGTCCCCTCTTCTTATAAGAGGGGTACAAAGAGTAGCCTACTCAGTGCAATTGGCTTCGCCCAAGGTGTCTGGGCTCACTAGCCCAAGCCAAGGTGGCCACTGAGCCCTACCACCACAACAAGGCTTGCAACCACGGTGGGGATCCCACGGATTCCCTCCATAAACTATTTTACAAGGTAACTATTTTTTTCGGAATACAAAGTAAGTTTTCAGTTACTTTTGCTTGAAGTTTAACTTGCATTTTTGTGTAATAAAAAATTGTCTAAGTGTAAGTGTTAATAGTGCCACGCTGGTTTGCTGCGGAATTGGGTCGGCACCACGGGGGAGGTCACGTAATAGGTGATATAGTCGGTGTCGTGTTTCTTGCGGTTTGTCAGTAGCCGGTGGTCCATTGGGGTGAAGGGAGGGCAAGATTACTCGTTTGACCCCTATTCTATAAAAAAAACTTCCTGGGCACACAATCGACTGAACCCTCTCGATCGGAACGAGCGTCGACTATCCCTAACAAATAGGTGCTCGGAGTGTTCGTGGAATCTGATACTATCGACTGATTCAACGAAAATTTCTTTACTGACATGCTCATAACGATGACGAAACATAATCTGCTACTCTTTACTGACATGCTCATGACGATGACGAAACATAATCTGCTACTCTTTACTGACATGCTCATGACGATGACGAAAAATAA
>JAFELO010000953.1:271736-281757 GCA_017140195.1 Eumaeus atala | reverse complement strand
ATGTTCATGACGATGACGAAACATAATCTGCTACTCTTTACTGACATGCTCATGACGATGACGAAACATAATCTGCTACTCTTTACTGACATGCTCATGACGATGACGAAACATAATCTGCTACTTTTTACTGACATGCTCATGACGATGACGAAACATAATCTGCTACTCTTTACTGACATGCTCATGACGATGACGAAACATAATCTGCTACTCTTTACTGACACGCTCATGACGATGACGAAACATAATCTGCTACTCTTTACTGACATGCTCATGACGATGACGAAACATAATCTGCTACTCTTTACTGACATGTTCATGACGATCACGAAACATAATCTGCTATTCTTTACTGACATGCTCATGACGATCACGAAACATAATCTGCTACTCCTTCGGTACCGGGTGACAGCTAACACGTCTGTACCTAGGAACTTGATATTTGGCACATCTACACGTACACCTGTCATGATGTAAGTGGGAACTGAGGAAGGATTCCTAGAATTCAAACCCCTAAGCGGATGAAATAGGGGGCTGAAGTTTATATTATGGCATTCTACCATGTTACACGGGTGAAACGACGCTGTTAGTCCTATTGTATATACAAAATTTGATAATTCTTTCACTCAAAAACATTTGCATTGAAGTGACTTAAATGAGGCGCAGACAAAGACAATCTGGAATAGCGTATAAGTATAGGTACACCGACATATAGCTGAAGGAAAGTGTTGTCACGTCCCGCTGGAAATTCATGTTTGAATACTTAGTTTGAATGTACAATACAGTTTTTGTACTATTTCCACTTGTTCATTAATTATAATTTACTTCAATTATGCCCGGTTTCGACGAATCAACCGTGATCGAAGTCGAAACCGTCGTAATTTCTTTCTTCTTCTTTACGGAGGTAAACGAGAAATCAGAGCATTGTATTGAGAAGACTCTGATTTCTCGTTTGTTATAAACTACAACTCGGTGTGACTACGGAAGCGTATATACATCCTCCTAATTACTATAAGCTACAACTCGGTGTGACTACGGAAGCGCATGAACATCCTCCTAATTACTATAAGCTACAACTCGATGTGACTACGGAAGCGCATGAACATCCTCCTAATTACTATAAGCTACAACTCGGTGTGACTACGGAAGCGCATGAACATCCTCCTAATTGCTATAAGCTACAACTCGGTGTGACTACGGAAGCGCATGAACATCCTCCTAATTACTATAAACTACAACTCGGTGTGACTACGGAAGCGCATGAACATCCTCCTAATTACTATAAGCTACAACTCGGTGTGACTACGGATGCGCATGAACATCCTCCTAATTACTATAGGCTACAACTCGGTGTGACTACGGAAGCGCATGAACATCCTCCTAATTACTATAAGCTACAACTCGGTGTGACTACGGAAGCGCATGAACATCCTCCTAATTACTATAAGCTACAACTCGGTGTGACTACGGTAGCGCATGAACATCCTCCTAATTACTATAAGCTACAACTGGGTGTGACTATGGAAGCGCAAGAACATCCTCCTAATTACTATAAGCTACAACTCGGTGTGACTACGGAAGCGCATGAACATCCTCCTAATTACTATGCCGATGCGTTGCCTCCTTTTCCTCCACTCCTCCAATGGGCCATCCGATGCTCACAAATCGCACGAGACGCGACACCGATGCTGTAGCTTTGCGACGGTATCACGGGAGCGAGAGGTCCTCGGCTGGCCCAATTCCGGTGAAATACAGCATGACACTCCCACATAGAAAGATAATCTATGAAATTTTAATAAATAAACTAGTGGAAATAGTATAAAAAATTTAATCAAATTATATCCCAAAAAATTGATGAATCACTTTTTCACGTGTGAAGCCGTGAAGGGCCACTAGTATCCAATATAGGTAGCATAACCACCATATGGACAACTATAACAGCGGTATTATATTAATAGTTTATCCACATGCCAATAAATATAAACAAATTGCAATATCGGGGACACTTAATGCCATAATTTATGAGGCGGGATGAGACGGGATGAATCGGGACGCGTCGGGATAGCGGGGGCGTGACGTTGGTGAATTTAAACGGATTAGCATCTTATTATTAAATTTAAATTATTGACAATCAAAAGTTTTTTTAATTGCTTTTCTTTTTTCTATTTTAAACGCAAACGTATTCCGAGCCTTGTGACGACAGCTGACTTGTAATCTAAGTGCGCTGTCCTCTTTCTCCGTTTCCCCTTCAATGGGCCAACTGAAAGTTACATACCACATGAAGAACAACAGAATAATAACAACAGTCCAAGCTGAATGTCTGCTACAGATGTTATTTCTACTGAGACAACTTATACCGATACGACTTAGATTAGACAAGAAAAGAGCATACCTATTCCATAAGGCCAGCAACGCGTCTGCAAGACTCCTAGTCTTGCAAATATCTGGGCGGCGCTAATCACTAGCCACCTGCTCGTTTGCCCCTATCTACGAAAAAAAAAATAAGCCATATACTCAGGACACATTTTAGTGAGATTTAGATGAGTGTTTACGTAGACACAAGTGCATTCTCTATTCCATCATTCTCCTATTCCGATGGGACCGCAATCCGACACGACCCGAGAGAAATCAGCCGCAGGACCGACTGCTTAAGGTGCACTCAGCGGCACGGGGTGTAACACAGCCAACTTACTGACCCCAGGCTGTTGTTAGAAATTGTAAAATCCGGGAATCGAAGATCACGCCTATGGTTGAGCATGCTTATCACTAGACGTCGGGACAGTCAGCTGTCACTAATGAGGTGAGCGAGTGCTACCTCCCCAGTTGTGCCAGCGAAACTCGGCCGGAGCAACTGCTTTACCACTTGCATAAATTACATTACAATAAAACTACTTTTACGGATTCTATCGTGGTTTATTTAACTGGCCCAACGTTTCAGAAGCTTTACAGAAAACATGGTCCTCCCGTGAACATGGCTGCTAAAGCGTATAAAATTGGATTAAATAATTCATTCATTTGTTATAATAACTCTCACTCTTTGTACTACTCTAATATATGACATGTAGCTCTCTATTTATCTATCATCATAAACTTATATACTTCTCTTGCATTAACCTCAATGACATCGCCTGATCACAATTTTCTTAACGCTTTCGACACGCCACGCATTCACCGACCTATCCCCCAAGTCAAGCACGTGTAAAGAAGTTTTACTTAAAAAAATCCTTTATACCTGTACCCTGGGCCCGTCATGGACCCTACACTTCTATCGACCAAACGAGCGACAGATCCTCGGATAGTAAGAGATTAGCTTGTAGCACCACATGATCTGTCTCTCGTTTGCCCCTTGTACAAAAATAAATTGCAGTCAAAAAGACAAATAGAATTAAGCCGGAGCATCGGCTACTGGGGCCGTTCCGTAGTAATCCGATCATAACACACTTACATAGCACAAGTGTTTAGTCGATTTGATTATTGCCAAATATAAGGAACGCGGGCCGCTAAAATGCTGCTGTATTATTGAACGAAAACCATAAAAAGTCGTTTAAAAAAACAATTAAACAAATCAAAACTCTTTCTGTTCTGTTTGTTTCTTGTTCTGTATTAATTTTTGTGTAAAATATTATTTATTTCATCTGCTATATGATATTCTTTATAATTCATGAGCGAGCTCGCTAAGCTAGTAGCTAGTAATTTACAACAACATATATCAGCGCTATAACATATATTGTCTAATTGGGTAGGTAAAGTGAATAGACAGCCAAATCTCACGATCTGCACTGCTAAGGAACAAATGAATAAAAAAAATAACGATTCTGGACACGATAGCGGCCATCCATAGACACTGTGCAAGAAGAAATAAAATAAAACAGTGAATTTCAATCTCAGGGCTTCTGACGACTTCCAATCACTTCACATGACTACCGGTTTAAAAAAAATACTGTTGTTTGATATGATGAACCTAAAATATTTTATTTAAGATGCATAGTTTTTTTTTAATACATGTTTATTTGTATTTACAATCGCTTCAAACATAAGAAATCATACGTCTAACTCAACTAAAGCTATTTATGTGTAGAATATTTTCAATGGGATATATCAGTAGAGGTTAATCATTGTGAAATTCGTACTCATCATTCTTTTGATTGTGATAATTACTTCAAAGATGCTTAAGTAGAGAGTAATTCATTCCATTACATTTTTGTCATTTATAAAATCATTTACATTATAACAGGATTTTGATATGAGTTTTTCTTTAGCAATAGCTTTAAGTTTATTAATCGACAAATATGTTATATTACTGAGCATTTTATTATGAAAACGTATTCAACTACCCGTAAATGAATCATAAATTTTATGGAGCCTAGAGGAGGGCACAGCGAGTTTATTCTTATTTCTAGTATTGATATTATGTAGATCATACTTCTTCTTAAACAGCCCTTTTCTGCAGAACAAAAAGTGAATTAATATCAGCAGCATTTCCCCATAATACAATTATGTTAGATAAACTATCTATGTGGGAGCCCCATTGTAATTTAGCATCTAAGGTTATTCCTAGAAATACGGTTGTATTTTGTAGTTTTATTTCTTCAGTATTAGGACGTACGATTATATTGTTAGATTTAACATTTGGCAAAATGAACTTAATACATTTCGTGTTTTTCCATTTACTAATAAATTATTGGCATTAAACCATTCTACTATTCTAGAGAGAGCATTGTTTACTTCATCAATGGCATGTTGACGCCTGCTTGTTTTGAAAATAATTGATGTGTCATCTACAAACAATACTATCCCATGCTTGTCGTTAACAAGATAAGGTAAGTCATTGATATATACAAGGAATAGGAATGGTCCTAAAATAGATCCTTGTAGGACCCCCATTTTAGGAAATGAACCCGGAGATCGTTTCCCATTCACATCTACCCTATAATCACTTTTATAATTTGCACGAACCCGAAAATTACTTTCTTCCTACAATTTCTCTCATTCATAAAGAAAACAACATATAAACTAACAACAAACAAACAAATAACGTCATTTTAACGCTTCAAACAGTGTCATCCCAGCTGGTAAGGCCCACCCGCGGGTTAAGAAGCCCATACAATTTGACTCATGAACATCGCAAACTTACTATCCTCATCAAAACTTCACCTTGCACCATTATTCTCACGATATAGAGTTCAATTTCAAAGTCCCGAACTGCATGTGGGTAGTCTTAGTCTCCGACAGATGGCGTGGTAGGTAATACCACACTTGTAGCATTTGATTAGCGCATGGGGAGTAAATACCATGGGCTTTATGAGCAATAACCATTGTTTGTATTTAAATCGATTATTAATGATTTTGATATGGTGTGGGGCTCACGAGGATTGTTTGAGCCTGGGATGAAACTGAAAAAGCGAAACCGGTCATGTTCTAAGCACTCGTTTTTAATGTTTTTTTATGAGATATCGGGCAAACGAGTAGTTGGGTTGTGAAGCGTTGGTGAAATTATACAATCATCTTATAGTGAGTCAAGCCCCATTGGACCGGCACGACCGGGGAGGTATCTTTGATTCATATAGTACCGTCGTATAATAATAGCTATGCTGTCGCGTTTCGTGATGTTGAAAGTTTCCGATGGCCCATTGTTGGGCAGAAGGGCAACACATCTGCACAACCATTAGGCGAATGTAAGGACGGATGGAAGAAAATATGCGTTGGTAGTCATGAAAAAGCTCCGTCTCGCTACGTCACCGGGGCAAAGCCTTCACCTACAGCCTCGCACCAGAAGGGTTCTCGCGGGTCTGACCCTGCCTGATCTTGACGTCACTTGCTCAACGACGGCCACCGTTATATTATAGACAAAGAGTCCACGCCTAATCAGGGCACCATAAAAAACCAGCCAAGTGTGAGCGGTACAGTACTAACCGGAGACACGGATTAATCAGGTGTAAAAATCTGATGTGAAAGTCACATTTGCTTCTACACATAGAAGTAGCTCAGCATAATTACTATGCATACGCGTTGCACCTGATTTTACCTCACCGCCAATGGGCCAGTGATCAATTGCTATCCCATTACAAATTCCCTCTCACAACACGCGATACGTCGGCTAAGCCGTATTCGCGTGCAATGCAGCAAGGGCAGTGTAACAAAAAACACGTTTGTTATTACAAATCACATAACACTAGGAACACATGACACGCCATAAACATTTATGGGAGCCTTTTACTGTGAGAATGTGAACAGTTAATAAGGACATGTAAACAGCATTCATCATCAGTGATCGTGGGCAGCCAACTAATGTGGATGGTTCCAATATTCGCGGTTCGTGCGGTTTATGAGCCGATGGCCCACTGGGTGGGAGGTGAAAAGGAGATAAACGCATCGGCATAATTATGCTGATGTTCACGGGCGTCGGTAGTCATTAAAAGGTTCCAACTTCTCGTTTCCCCCCTATACAATAAAAAAAATCTATATTATACTAACGGTCCGATCCGATTTCAGCTGTGATAAATAGGGGTAAAGTATAAACTAAAACCTTCCTAGGAGTCGCATTATCCATAGGTGAAAACCGCATGAAATTCCATTAAGTAAAATTTGACAAAATCGATTACATACAGACAGACTGCTTTTCGAGACTTTGTTTTATAATATGTATAGATAGATATTAAGGCTGAATAGTACTCGCCTGTTTGTTTGTTTATTTATTTCAGCTCGCTAATCTCTACGGCCAGACCTATTTGAAAAAATATTGTTGGATATGATAGCTGCATTCATAAGTTTTGTACCACGACGCTACGGCCCATAGAACCAGAGTAACGCAGGTGAACTACTAGTAATGTTGCAACGTTGAAGAGCTTGTTTGAACGTGCCTATCTCAAGATCTACTGATCTATTGTCTTAGGATGGTTAGAAAAAGACTATAACAAATAGGAGCAGGCGTCACACGCGAGAGAAACCGGAGGGTGCTGCTACTTATCACTAGACATTATGATGTACGCGCCCTTTTTCACGGACTCTCACATATTGCACAATAGCTTAATTACTAGTAGTTTCGTACAAGTACTTAGTAGCGTTCGAAAAAAAAAGGTGGTCGAAGCAGTAAGGGAAAGAATTCGAAGAAATCCTCTACGAAGATTTTATCTCGGGAAATGAAGATACCACCTAGATCCATGTCGCGTATTTTAAGAGATGATTTAAGATTTAATTTAAGTTAAGACATAATCTTTCTGTAACCTTTGCGTGCAGTACGCAATGGGAGAAAAAAACTTTCACGGGTGAGACTTTTTACAATTGAGGAACACTTTTACAAACAGAATTACCATATTTATGCTCAAAGTTTAATTCCGAATTCTTCGACAGAGTACAGGGTGGGCATTATTAGATTTCAGTGATGGTCTGGTGGGGTGTTAGCCATGAAGGAGTGACTGAGCTAGGTTTCTGTGAAGCAGGTATCAAAACACCGGCACACGTGTATGAAGATACCATCCTTGTGAAGGTAGTTAAGCCTCTTAATAACACCATGTTCTATAACCAAGTATGGTCCTTCCAGCAAGACTCGGGACCAGCTCATGAAGCTCGATCCACCCAATCGTGATTAAAACCATCGTTCCGAACCTATCAGAGTTGAAGACTACCCTTCATCTAGTTCCGGTCTTAATCAGCTGGATTATGCTCTATGTACAGCTTGCTCTATACGCCATGATGATTTGGAGTCCCTAAGGCAATCCATACGTTTGGCAGTGAAGAATTTCCCCATAGACACAGTGCGCGCTTCTCTTGATAACTGGCCTCAACGTTTAAACGACTGTATTACTGCCAATGTAGACCACAGCGAGCTTCTTATATTTTAATAGCTATTTGTGTATTAAACTAACATACTGTAAAGGTAATAAATGTTATTTGTGTATTAAACTAACATACTGTAAAGGTAATAAATGTCATTTGTGTATTAAACTAACATACTGTAAAGGTAATAAATGTTATTTGTGTATTAAACTAACATACTGTAAAGGTAATAAATGTTAGTTGTGTATTAAACTAACATACTGTAAAGGTAATAAATGTCATTTGTGTATTAAACTAACATACTGTAAAGGTAATAAATGTTATTTGTGTATTAAACTAACATACTGTAAAGGTAATAAATATTATTTGTGTATTAAACTAACATACTGTAAAGGTAATAAATGTTATTTGTGTATTAAACTAACATACTGTAAAGGTAATAAATGTTATTTGTGTATTAAACTAACATACTGTAAAGGTAATAAATGTTATTTTCAATAAAAAAAAAATCTTTGTGCACTCTCTTGCCAAAAATATTGCTTTATGGCAAGAGAGGCATAGATTTCACAAGCCCAACGTTACAGAAGCTCTATAGTAATACTCAAGTATATTCTTTTACATTTATAATTCGATGTGCTTTAAGAATCTTTTTTTTTTAATATATTTGTTTCTGCTGCTCGGTTTTTGTATAGCAACATTTGCTGACACAACGGCTGATTCAATGAACATCGAGACGGAGTCCTATCAGTATGTATATATAGATGTTAAGGACCGTCCATTAGGATGATATTCGTTTGACGAGATCCATGGCTCGCAAGCCACAAGAGGTCTCAAGCCACAAACGGGGCCTGAATATTAACATGGCCCTTTGACGTGGCAGTATCAAATTCATAATAATTTGAGGAACAATTAAGACCCCCTTCCGTCTCTTACACCTTTGAGGTCGGAGCCATTGCGTCCTATTTGACTTTGAGTCTTTAATAGAGAGTAACCTCAAAGAAAAATGTACTTACAAACAATTACGCCTACGTATGTAACTGTGAGGCACTTGGGTGTGCTGAGTCAGGCGCTAGGGATGGGAATGTCGGACGTCGATGATATGTTTCTGTCAAAATTCAAAATGACACCTGTACTTTACGCGAATGTTAATCATTACAATGGAACTACTTTCAGCAATCATGGTTACTGTTGGCAATCCACCCGTGGTAATGGTTGTAGTAAAGCTTCTGACACGTCGGGCAAAACATTTAAATAAGCCGCCGCAAAATCAGTAAAACTAGTTTTATTTATAATAAAACTACTTTTACGGATTTTATTGCGGTTTATTTAATTATTTAACTTAGTCCAACGTTTCAGAAGCTTTACAGTAAACATGGTCACGGGTGGACCGAGATGACAGATGTCCTGGTGTCATAATGTATTAAAAGTACCCGAAAAATTATAATTATTTAATTATTCTGATTAACGCAAACAGTTCTTATTATATATTGCTGTCTTGAGGTGTTATGTTTAGTTTTTGATTGGATTACGTTTACCACTGGGTCCCAAGCAGAGGGAACAACCCAGCCATCTTCTCTATTGAGCGTTGGAGGGCACGAGGAAAAGAGGACAATTGCATAAATCTTATGCGCATGTTTATGGGTGTCGGTTACCAAAATGCTTCGGCAAACAACCTATAAAATAAAAACATATTAATATTAATTGACCCAAAAGTGTATTACAATCTTCGAATTTCATCGATATGTTATAACAAGAACATCCCTCCGTCGGCGTCGCCCGTCGGGTGGCTTTTGTGGAGCCTCTCCAATACTCGCTTTGTTACTCTGAAAAATATTCCGCCGCATCGCTTCTACTTTGTGCTCTTAAATGTTTGCCTTCATAACAAATACATGAAATAACAGATCACAAACAACAACGGTGCTGTAGGTAGGCGCTGTGATTATCACGCGCGGCTTGTGATAGCTCTAGAACTATACCAAACTGAGCATGGACAGCTGATGAGCACGACACAACCAAATATATATATATATATATATATATATATATATATATATATATGTATATATATTAGGCAGGGGTAGTGCCATACATGGTGCATGACACTACATCCTCCTATGCAACGGAGTTGAGCCGGCACAACCGGGAAGGAGCCACTCGCACACTTGATAACGGCGTAAAGTGGCAGCGTCCCTGTTGAGTTTCGTGCGGTTTGTAAGTAGCCAGTGGCTCATTGGGGGGGGGG
>JAFELO010000953.1:227212-262011 GCA_017140195.1 Eumaeus atala | reverse complement strand
TCAGTAGAAGGGTCTAATGGTACAATTTGTTATGTATAAACGTCGAGTCGCATATAGCACAGAGGGACAAACGAGAAAAGCCATTTGGTGGCTCAGTTCCGCGTACCGCCCTCATCTCCTACTCCTCTCCAATGGGCCTTCGGCTCCTCACAGACGGCAAAAAAGTGACACTGAATGTGTCACTATACGGCGGTATCATGTGATCATCTCCCGGTCGTGTCACCCCAAATGTGCTGCAATGTAGCATGGAGCTACCTCTTGCTAAATCTGTCCTCACTAAATCTTGTATCTATGTGACTAAATCTTTCAACGTGAACCTTACCACATTGTAATGGCACTGGAAGGAGCAGACGACCACCCGGTGGTCAAGTGGCCTGATCATTACAAACACGAATGAGCTAAAAAGCTAAATCATTTTCAAAATATCAATTTTTTTTTTTATGTGGGTAATATTTTACTCCACATAGGTTTTAATAAGGCGTACCTTATCTCTAACTATCGCATCTCCGTTCGAATACTCTTTGCCGTCCCAACCCGACACAGATATAGAGTGAGCTAGTGATTGTCAAAATTTGGCTTCGTAGAACAAAGCGTTATTTACCGAGCGGGGAGCTCCTTTGTGGAACATTACACCACTCTACATAATATTGTGAAACTTCTCACAATACACTGTTTGCAGCTAACGTATTATGAGGCTTTTTGTTAAGACTTGTTTCCAATCTTTACCGCGCCTTTGATTAGTTTCACAACTCGGTGTTTCTGCGCTCCTGGCTGTTTGAGTTGCTTATTAAACGGTGTCAGCGTCGGTTGTCTGTTGTCCTGGTACAATTTGTGTGCCGTATGTATGTTTGTACGGTCAGTGTAAGTATGGATAAATCGCCTAAGCCTTCTTGAAATTTGGCACACGAACTACCTGAATAAACACATTTTTTTATCAAGATACTAAGCTTGTAGTGTAAAGTTGAGATCTAAGGAAGACGAAGTATTGTGTTCGGTGGTGGTAGTCCAGATAATAATAAAATATTAAATAACATGATATTACATAATAATAAAATTGTTTGATAACAAATAAAACATTATTCTTAAATATAGAAATAATATTATGTTTGTTTGTTGCCATTTTCTTAAAAACCGGTAAAGGAAATAAATTCAAGGTTTAAATTATCTGAATGCTAAAAAAACTTGATACGATGATCAAAAAAAAAAGAATTCGACGCAGAAAAATATATACAAAAATTAAACTTTTCTTTGATTAGGAAAATTACCAAGAGTACCTAGCTAAATAAAAAAAACACTAAGGTAGTCAGTTGGTATATATATTTATTTCGGAAAGTCATTGACATTACGTTGAGTTTAGAAACATGTATGTTATTAAACATTATGTGGAATTAAAAATTAAATTAAATAAAGATAACTTTTTAATATTATTCTAGTCCATGTGTCGTAAGTACTATTTACTTTCACTGCATAAATAAACATGAACTGCTGTGTAGTAAACTCTCACTACTACATACTACACTGAAAATGAAATCATCATGATAATTGTCACCATCAAAGCTCTTTGTACACTTGTGGCGTAGGTACTTGCGTCGAGAGTCTTCCATGCGTCATGAAGCGAATACATCCCTACAATATAATTACGTCCAATTTGGTTACATTATAAATAGCGACCCCCACATTTTAACCAATTAAACAACAATGAAGCCAAATAGAAACGGTGCGGTTGAAGCCGAATTTCGAAATTAATTGGCCGAAAATTTCGAAATTCGAACACACGTTCGAAAAGCCCGGCTTCGAAATTCAAATGAGGCGGCATGCCCCACCCCCTGATCCGCCCCGCCGCCATCTTGGATCCACGCGGCAGGGGGGTCGGCTATTAAATTATTTCATTCCACATCGGGCTGTGTTAGCTATCGGATTAAAATAATTGCCTGCGAAAGCGTAAACGGATAATGATTTGAGGACAAAATTGTGTTTAATTTTAGTTTATAACGTTGACCCATTATGTAAACTAGCAATGTTATACTGCTTTTATATTATTTAGTTTTCTGCGAATGTTACAAGAATACACTTGAGCGGATTATATTGCGGTCGTGCTCAACAGCTACTCTGCCTACTCTTCCGATGTTTCGTTGCTCTGGAGACCGCAACCTGTAATGATAATTGACTTGTTAGGCATTTTATTTTATTTAAGTGGTTCTATATTAATTTGTTAACAATATTCCTAAAGTACGAATATTTTAGAAATGTTTATTTATTTATATAATTTGGTAAGCCAACAGATCTCACATTACATTAATTCAATTTCAAATAGATAATATAACTAGTTATTTTGCTCCGATTTTAAATTAGAGAAATTTATTTCCTGGTATCGTCGCAACTCATAAAATAGCATGTTTACTCGACTATTATGAATGCTCTTCATGTCCCTTATGGAGACAATAAAGTGAGATTTCACTTTCCTCAAACTTAAACTATTGCCTTCATCACTTCAACAACTTATTTCATATTTCGAATAAACTTTCATATGTTATTCTTAAAATTGCCTTATCTATGCATTCAGTAATTTTATTTCAATTCATCCAAGATTCCTATTAAAAACCTACAAATAACACAAACAATTAATAACTTTGGATTTCAATGTTCAATTGTATGTAATATTTGTTGTAATCCGTAAATTATTTGTTATCCATAAATAAAATATGATTCAGTTGTAAAAATTGTGAAGCAAAAATATAGATCAAAAATATAGATCAACAAAAATATAGATCAACAAAAATATAGATCAACAAAAATATAGATCAACAAAAATATAGATCAACAAAAATATAGATCAACAAAAAAATTAACCAAGTCTCTACAGTGAGAGTCCTCACTGTAGAGACTTGATTTACTTTTTTTTTTTTTTGTTTGGACTTAACTGAATTTTGTTTTCCATTGTTGATTTTAAGATTTTGTTCCTTCTAAATAATAAATTAGTAAATGTCGTCATCAATAATAGAGAATATTGAATACTTTAGAAACAGTTACCCAAAATGGTTCATATTTTATACCAGGACGAAGAACCGGACGTACTTATTTATTTTTGGTATGTGCGCGCAACTTACCACTCACCACTAACATTTGGGGGGATCCGAAGTCCGAGTCTAGTGACCTACCTACAAGATTTGGACTACGGATGGGCTTTCAGCCCAATTCTTACGTCTATTTACTGCTCTAAAAATTACATAGTGTGTGTTCTTTAGATTAATAAGCGACTTTATAAGTTTTATTGTTGGGAAAAGTGACATAGGTTCGCGTAAGGAACATTCTACTTAGCGAAAGCAAGTGAAGCCGCGCCCACTCATAGCACAGCCACGTGGCGGTGCGAGTGGTGCGCCATGAACTGCAGTACGTTGGGCACATTTTGGTAGCAGTTTTCTTATTAAATAATTTTTTTTCCTCCTTTTAACTGGGCATCACACGCTTTTCTCTCATGTGCCCAGTTCCCGTTTGGGCCGCTTTTCCGCGGATCGCGGGCTTTCCCAAATGTCTATACTGTACGTGCCTACTGTACAGTGCCTCCTCTTATAGGTCTTACAGTTATTTGTACTGATTTTATTCTTGTATGTTCAAATGATACTCAAGTTCTTTTATGAATTACGTGGCATCTAATTTTCGTGAGGTTTGTGAGTCTCCAGTGGCCCATTAGAGGAAACGTGGGCAACAACATTTGCTTAACAAGTATTCTGTTATACCTTTGAATGTCGGTATTCATAAAAGGGCTTGACAGCTTCCCCTTCCCAGCGATCATAGCAATGATGATAATGGCTACCATTGTCGATTCCGGCATACAGGAGAAGCAGTGTTCGGTCCCAGAGGTGGACAAAGCCCGTTAAATAAAGGCTCGACTGCTCCTTTCACATGCGCGCTTATACTAATTTATAAAAGTCAATCAGGTCAGATAACATGCTTCTGTGATGGTGGTCATTAACTAGCAGCATATCTTTGCTTCTTGTCCAAGAAAAAAAGTTTATGACGATAATAGCGCAAGTTGCTACAGAAGTACAGCGGCGGAACTGTTTGGAAGTTAAGTTTAAAAACATGTTAATAAGTTGAGGTGTAGTTGGGAACTCGACTTGAGAGCGGAACTTGCGGGAGTCGCGGGAGTCGCCGGAATCGTGGGAGTCGCGGGAGTGGTTACGTGTGGACCGCCGCTGACAGCACAGCTGATGCTACTGCGGTCTGCATGCGGGGTAAGGAGTTTGCTCTACAAGATCCAACTGTCTTAAATAGTACATAAAATATGTTAAAGTAAAGTAACGCTTCTACAATTCCCCCATGACATAACGTATTGTTGAACGTTCCTCTCTTTTTGTATTAATTCTCAAAATGTATTTTTACAATGAAATATTATCACAATAAAACTACTTTTAACGATTGTAACAATTATGTCTAGAAACTTAAATATTTTATAAAAAAAAGTATATCTGTCATCTTTGACTGTAAGGCTTAATGTGCTCTGTGTTGAGGAAATGTCACTTTTTTTTCTTTTGGCGATGGCTACGATGGATATACTTGAGATAGCCGACGCTATCTGCCATCGCCAAATCATAATTAAATAATTTTTCTCTTCCGCCGGGAACCTACATATTCGTGTCACAATGCACGAATTAATATTTCATTAAAAGGGTGACTTCTTGATTTCTTGCCGACGCCATGTTTCATTGTTGTTTTGATGTTAAATTCCATTTAATTGTAACTAAGTTTATATCTTGCCTGACTTAAGTTGGCTCATGAAGCCAAGAGAATGGGAATCTTATTGGTTGTGTGTTCCTTTCCAGAGCTCTACTCCTTTAAACTTTTCTCTTTTTGCTTATTAAATTGAGACTTATCTTAAAGATCTAATACAAATATATTCTTCGAATATGGTATATGAGGATTGAAGAACAATCCATCTGGGAGGAAAAAATATATATAAAGGATCATCTAAGTTGCAGCCGGGAGTCTCGGACAACTGCCAGATAAGACTTCTTACCCTCACTATTACTAACCAATATCAAAAACTATATTAATACCATTGTTGCCCTTGTACTATTTTAAGTCTGTCCTGGATTGTGAATGTGGAAAGACCAATGGAATAAATGTATATAAAAGTTTAATTAAACCTTATAATCTCTTTAACCCAAGTGAACTTCTTTTATAGAATATATAAAATTATAGTATCTTGTAGAATAATAGTAACAGGACTTTATCGCGGTTTATTTAAAAAAAAGTAGTTTTTTGTAATGAGTAACATTAGCGTAAACTGTCTTAAGTTTAATCAATATTAGAAATATTAATTGTACACAACCAAGAATCAAGTTATGTCAGTAAGTTTTCCACGAATACAGCTTTACGTGTATTGACGTATTCTATTTTATCAGATAAGAAAATCATAAAATACACATATAATTTAATTACTCGTTTTAAATTTTTCTGAATTTCCTTCTTCTTTGATTATTGAGAATTAAATTTCATTACTTGTCGACGAGACCAATATCTTTATCTTTTAAAGTGTAGTCCAAGTGCAACATTGAGCGACGTTCGTCCGACCGAATGCCGAGGGTCTACGCCAACATGGTCTACACATGGTATGTTACAAGAGCTGCTAGGTCCTATCGGCCTAAATCCTTCACATGTATTGCCATTGGCATCTCTCCCGACGAAGTGTAATACATCTCATGTAACTATTTATTTCACAAGTAGAGTATACGCTCAAACGTATCAAATCAGGTGCGAATCGAACACGATTCAGCCATCAACGCGGCGTCGTCAACCCCCTTTCCACTGTTCTACCCCCTTTACTTCCCCCTCTAGCCTCCTCTGCTTCATCAGACTAGGGTTACCGGGCCGGAGAATTAAATGTCCAGAAAAAGGGTCTGAAAACATCTTGACACTTTAAAGTTATACTTTAATCTATCAATATATTCCTATTCTATAAAAAAAGTATTTAAAAAAACTATGCTTGAAATTGGCGTCAGGAAAAAGACAGGTTTGTTGGTCCTGCCAAATAACACGAACCATCTTCATCATCATTATCAGCTCTTATCGGTCCACTGCTGGACATATACCTCTCCCAATGTACGCCAAGACCACCGATCTCCTGCTACTCGCAACCTACTTCGCGAACCATGCTATCAGTACTTCCTCAGAACAGAGAAAACTGTTCAGTGGGTACTTCTCAGGGTACATTATTATTTTAAAATTCGATCACATACATACGGTAGCCTTTTATGCACTTTTTTTACAAGTATAGGTATACGTATTGTAATATTTGGCCACGAACCAGAGTGTAATAAATAATGTCCTGAAATCATGAGATATTATGGCAACCCTAGGCTCTGCCGAACTGCGCCTGCAATGAGCCGGATGTGGCTTCCTATACTTGGGTAAACTTGTATGACGCTTACACTGACGAATCGATATCTACTAATAACTTTACTGTCTGTCTGTGCTGCCTTCAATATGGCGCCCGGATTTGGGTTGTAGGAAATAAAATTTTCTTTTAATTAAATCACAAATGTATGACCCGAATGTGTGTAGTTATTTTTAGATGTCCTAATCTATAGATACATTTTAATTTTGATAGCAAAATGGTTATTTTTTTCATTAATACTAAACTATATTTGACGATTAAAAGCCGTATGATCCTGGCTTCGAGTCTCGGGTCTGACCAAAAAGTTCATTAGTATTTTTCAATTGATATTAATATTCCGGAGTCAGGAAATTGGTGACCGCACACCCCTCTCCGAGAACGTGTTAAGCCGTCGGTCCTCCATCTGATTTCTCTCCAATATTGTCGAACTGCCACCGGTATTTGGGAACGAGGGAACAGAAAGTTTACTCATGTCTGTACACACTTGTGCACTACAACATGCCCTGCTCAGTTTAGCGCCTGCGCAAGTCATACGTCTCAATAGAGTCGGCCGCCGAAACTGAAATTCGGCTAGCAGAATGTTATTACCATGTTCCTCACTCATCTCTACCTCTAGCACAAATAATGTTTTTCATCTATACAAATAAAGCAAATTCCCCGCAAGCTGTCTGTCTGTCTGTCTCCGATAGATTTTATCGAAATCTACTGAATGTATTGAAATGGGTGACCATTGTGAATAGTGCGATTCACGATTAAGATTTTAATTTGGCCCTTTTTTACAAACGGGCGAAGCCGGGGCAGATCGCTAGTTAGTCATAAATTATCTTTAATATAACAAAACATTTAAAATGTATGTCAGTAAATTAAATACTTTTCAAAATCATAATACTAATGTGATAAAGATGCGTTTGAATGGAACTTTTTTGTTATATAGATAAGGAGAATGAGCAACAGGTATGGTGTAATTTGTTTTGAAAACTGGAAAACCTAACATGTTCTACATTAGGTTTTCCAGTTTTCAAATTCGTCAGAGAAAGAAATGTTCACTTTTTTTTTTCAAAATTGTAGAAATACGAGAACGAAGTCGCGGGCACCAACTCGTTCCTACTATGTATATTATTATGTATATTGTATGTATATTGTATGTATATTGTATGTATATTGTGTGTATATTGTATGTATATTGTATGTATATTGTATGTATATTGTATGTATATTGTATGTATATTGTATGTATATTGTATGTATAATCATACGCCCCATATGTTACACTCGGAATGATGCTGATGATGATGGATGTATATTTAGTCCCGTATATACCGGAGTTTGGTAAACTGTTAGAGGGCGCAGGGTCATTAATAATTCAGGCAAGCGGGCAAATCACTTAGCGCAGGCGACAGGAGCGTAGTCTGTGTCAATATATATTTACACATTTATACAACTGCACGAGCGTGGAAGAGGCGAGGGAGGTTTCACTGACGAGCCGCGTCACCAAATGGTAAGTGATAATAGGAATTAATTAATTCTTGTTGTGAACTTTCTTATTTTGATGCTTTAAAATATTTTAGATTTTAAAATACCTTTGACATCATAATATTTGATGAGAATTGAGACCGTGACTCTATAGGGGCCTATGTCCAGCAGTGGACGTCGTCCAAAAATTAATAATTTTATAGAATTAACATGCAATAATCAATTCAGTTAAAACTAAGATTGGTAGTCACTTTTATACAAAACTAGCAGACCCGAGATAGTAGCTGATTCGCAGACCTAATCAATACGCATAACGTTTGGTGAAAATAGGTAAGGCCATTTTGGAGGAGAAAAGTAACTGACATTGTGACAAGAGGATAGACATAGACGTTTTCTATAAATATAAAGAAATATTTTTAAACTTTTATAAATTATAACACACATCCCCCTGACACTGACAGCTCCCGCTGACACGGAACCCTCGCTGTGCAATTTTGATTCGCGCGTGACCAGTTTTAACCATCACACAGACTGATTACCATTCATTCATACGTCAAAGAGGTACCACCCGTGATACCGGGTGGGGAGGTCTCTCTCCTCCACCCCATAGTGATGCCATATGGCGTAGTAGTCGATAAATACCCGACTGCTCATAAGCTCCCATACATTAATAAAAAATTAACAAATATAAATAAAAATAAATAACCAACAATTGATCTTAAATCTTTAAAGGCCAGTGATAAATAACTTAAACCAAAAGCGTCAATTCCTTCAAATACCACCCTTCATACCAGGCCACAGGTCTTTTCTTCACAGTCTAGCCTTATCAGTGATTCCTAGGCTATCGAACCATTACTATGTACAAAGCGCATAAACAGTACATACCCTCCTCTCCCTCCCCTCCCCCCACAGCCTCGTGCCGTACATTGTGATTGGTGACATAAATAATTCACAATAACGTTCCAGTCCCCAACTGCATTCGTCGACACTTTAAAAGGTTTATCAAAATAAAAAACGGATCCAAGCCTCGTATACAGGACTGAATCGGTGGGTTCCCTCGAAAAAGGCGAGGAGTATGGGATTCTAATAGATAAAAGAACAGTCACACAAATGATTTCAAAGCCACTCAGTTCCCACAGTTCCTAGGATTGAGGCTTGAAATTTGGACTGAATTAGACACAATTAGAAACATTCTGGAATTCTGAATCGGAACCTATTATGACAACCTTCACTTCCTCACCATAGTTCACCATGGTGAAGAAGTGAAGGTTGAAGCCTTGTCGTGATGGTGGGGCTCAGTAGCCTGGGATGAATCGAGACAACTCGGGCGAAGCCAATTCGGCCGAGGAGGGGGCTGCTCTTTGTACTCTCCTAATGAGAAGAGGGAGTAAAGAGCAAGAGTACGAGCTACACTTTGTACCCCTCTTATAAAAAGAGGGGACAAAAGAGCAAAAGAAGGCGACGCTTTTGCGCACGGGACAAGAAACCAGGATGGGAACCTCACCCCATTGCGCTGTCCCAAAGTCGGTGGGGTTGTCGTGTGGTGGTGGTGGTCCCATCTGTGGAGGCCGGCGTCAGGCCCTTGGGGGCTGACGAGCCGTCGAGGTGCCCTGATGATCTGTGGTCCCGGGCCACCACACCAAAGGCGGCACGGATGACACACGCTGTGGTTTTTGTGGGTATTCGACACTATAATGTGCCGCGAGCCCCACACTCCACTGGACCCCACACAGGGCCGGTGAAGGCACGTAAATGCCTTTCCCCGCGTCAACAAATAAAAATGTGCACCTTTTACTTCAACACAAATACACACCACACTTTTTTGACAGACAAGCTTACCCAATACACACATACACACGCATAAAAAAGCTATATAAAAAGTTGTTATTGTTTTGTTTTTAAGTAAATTGTTGTCTAAGTAGGTTCAAATGTTCAAAGTGCGTTCAAAAAAGGTTGTTAAAGCCTGCTATTTCGCGTTACCCATACTTGACCCGTTTGGGTAACCCCCAAACGTCTGATAAAACATCTCTTTCGCTCTTGAAAAGAGCAAATAGGAAGTACGTCAAAAAACAATGAACCTTTTTTAAAAATGGACATTCTTCATTAGAAAAGTCTTGGCATCTGAGAATGTGCGATCTTTCTTTCATCCACTGGACGAGGGACTTAATGAAATACCTTTGTAATGAACCGGGGGACATTTTTTTAAGAAAAAAAGTACTCCACTTCGGTTTGAGAAATGCGGGGAATTCATTTGTTTAGTGGATTTTTTAAGTGTTACGCTCGGCAATGACGCCACAGATTAATCCCCGTAAGCGAGGCTTACGCTTATCTACACTAATATTATAAAGCTATAGAGTCTGCATGTCTGTATATTTGCTTGGACGCGCTAATATCAGCTACTATTGGTCCGATTTGAAAAATCATCTATCAAGATACGACTACTATGCGAGTTTTGCCAGCAAAACTGCTGTGCGCTGTTAATCGTATTTAAAACAAAATGTTAATCAAAATACATAGTTGACGGAATGTATTGTTACTTCTTGATGGTAATCAAAGATTTCACATAATTCCTTTAGGTGTCGTTTGTAAATATCTTGACAGATATGCAACATATCTGTCAAGATATTTACATAGCCTGTCATAGCGATGACAGCTATGACAGCTGATACCCGTGTAAGACACATGCAATATCCAGTACGGCCCCGAAGGCCATGAGGACACCTTGTGTTTGTACCTAGGGATGTGTTGCAGCCTGCCACCGTACGCGTAGTACTCCTCACCTAGAGTCCACCTCCCAGGATGTTCACACCGCCCTCCATATGTCAAGCTGACGTAACGCATCAACACATATAAGTATGTGACAGTATGATAGCGGATAAAATAATTCATGACTGTGTGAGATATTTCTATTAAAGCACGAGCCGATCGCCCATTGGGGGGGGGGGGGGCAGTGAAAAGGCAGGCAATGCATCGGCATAATTATGCTGATGTTCATGGGCGTCGGTAGTCGTTGAAAGGCTCCGATTGCTCCATTGATTGACTCCCAATATAATTAAAAAAAAAAAAGAAAAACGAGCATAAACGAGACTTCGGGCAACAAGACATCGCGATGGCCACAGAACGCTGCAACACTAGAGGTTCCCAAGCTGCGTCGCCGGCCTTTGAGATGAGAGATAGCTCTTTTCGACAGTATCGACAAATTAAATTCTCTATATCTGTATTGTCTCAAAATCTACTCAACGGATTTTTATGAGGTTTTCACCCAAGGAAAGACGATTACAGAGGGAAATGTTGTGTTATTATTATTATGCTATCTCAACAAACACACCCGAGACGGAAACCAGGACGGATCGCTAGTTAAAATATATTTTAAACTACTGTTTAAAAAACCCTATTGGGTTTTATGTTTTGTAATTTAATCATCATCATCATTATCAGCCCTTGTCGGTCCACTGCTGGACACAGGCCCAATGAACGCCAAGACGACCGATCTCCTGCTACTCGTATCCATCTCGGACCAGCTACTGCCCGGAGATCGTCTCCCTACCTGGCGAACGGTTGTCCAACACTTCGTTTTAATATACGCGGCCTCCACACCTTAAATTGTAATTTTCTGTAATTTCATATTATGTTTTCTTTTTATCTAAGTACTAAGGCGAACCTTGTAGGTGTCTATAATTTTCCAGTTGCAGTGAACAGAGAATTGCAATGCTAATAAATAAATCGATTTGCTTTAAGCGCGACAACAGCTATAATACAATTTCCATGGGAATGAGCAGTTGAAGGAGCACAGCTATATCGGATGAGCAAACAACTAAGCAACAATAAACCTACAAGTCCCCACCAAAATTACACAACCCCAAACTCTCTTCCGCGGGAATAAGGTTGGATATGACAGAACGGTATAATACAACGACATAAGTAAGCAATATTGATACATGTTGACAAGTTGTGAAGGGGCGTTTAGTCAAATAAAAACTAATATTGAATTGCAGCGCCACGTGGCGGCTGGAGCGCCGGCGAGCGACAGAGAGCGTCAGGGAACGCTAGATAGCGCCAGAGAGCGTCAATATTCAGATGGTGTCGTGATAATTGGTGTCTAATGCGATGTGAAGTGTCCGTGTGTTAATCTAAGTTCAGAGGTTGGACCTGACTAGCTGCGCCTTGTGGTTTCGCCTGAGAAATTCACACAAATTTCCATTCCGAGCCCCACTTTATACAAGTAAAATAGAAACTCCTTTCTTTCGAAAGTAAGAATATCATACATTGATATTCTATCGTGCCAGAACTACTAAATAAATTGAAGTTTGGCACAGACAAATGACACTCTCTGAGGAAAAGGGGGGATCTGTCCCCCTTCCGTCTGCCTCAACTTGAAGACACAAAAACCTTCGCTAGCCCGATGAACTATTATGAAAAATGCAATAGTATCACCAGCCTCATTGGTAGCGCCGAAAAAAGGGCAACGGTCTTAGTAAGAGGTGCATGAAGCGGAACTGGGCTGGCACGACCGGGGAGGTACCTCACGATCACTTGACGCCGCTGTAAAGTGACATATTTCGGTGTCGCGTTTCGTGCGGTTTGTAAGTAGCCGGTGGCAGGGGGGAAGGAAAGGAGGGCAACGTATCTGCATAGTAATTATGCGGATGTTCATGGGATTCGGTAGTCGTTAAAAGGCTCCGATTTCTCGTTTGCACCCCTATACTATAAAGAAATCTGGCTCTGGTACATCATAACACCTACAAATTAAAGCCCGAAAAAATAATAATTCCCTTAAGAATAAATTTACGGGAGTTAAACCGCGAGGCACCAGCTTTTCTTATAGTAAAATTTGTCACAACCTTCTGATGACTACCAACGCTCATAGACATCCGCATAATGATTGGCCTCACGTGAGAGGTACCCCCCAGTCGCGCTGGCCAAGTTTGGCTCCCATGCAGCATGACGCGCCATGGCTACAATAAAACAGCTTTGCACGTTACGGAATGATAAAGAACAATAATTGTATTGTCGGCGCGCGGCTGCGGTGCGGCGGGCGGCGGCTATTTGCATTTGTGATGGGCGCGCAATATCGCGAGCGCAATTATAAATATTTCAATTATAAACCAGACGGATCGTCCTCGCTACACCGTCCGCGTGCGCACTGCGCGACCGGGAAACTGGTTTTTATAATATTACATGGAGGATCCTCCGACGCCCATAGACATCCGCAATACCCACATGCTGGTGCGTTGTAATCGTTTCGTCCTTCCCTCCAATAGGCAGTCAATTCACAATCCGCACGAAACGCGACAGTATGACTGTCACTTTACGGCGTTATCGTGTGACCGCGATGCACCTCCCCGGTCGCGCCGGCCCAGTACGGCTGCAATACAGCTTGACGCTACCTCTCTCGAAATGGTTTCATTAGTTTGCACTAACTGCAATTAAACGAGAATAGTCTTGCCATAAATATTGTAACAAATGTTTTTAATTGCAAATAACTTTTATGACTTTTACAGTGACTTAGATTAATACACAAATATGAAAGATTTAAAATATAAAAAGCCTATTCGAAGTCCATTGGTCGCAATACAGTGCTGTAAACGCTGAGGTCGGTTATCAGTAGAAGTGTGCACTCTTTCTATAGGGAAATTCTTCGCTGCCAATCAAATGGGTTGTTTTAGGGACCCGAAATTATCACGGCGCTATAGCAAGCTGTACTCTGTAAGACTGACCAGCTCATTAAGATCGGGGATAGACGACGGTTAGTCTTCAGCTCTGCTGAAGTCCGAGACGTTCGCTTCCAACCAAGACTGCGCGGACTGAGCCTTATGACCCGGCGCCGAGTCCTGCTGGCAGGACCATACTCGGTTGTTCAACACGGTGTTATTAAGGGGCCTAACTACCTTCTCAAGGATAGTATCTTGTTACACGCGTGCCGATTTTTACATAAATATATGGCTCAGTCGCTCCTTCATAGCTAACACCCCACCAAACCATCACTAAAATCGAATAATGCCCACGCTACACTCCGTCGAATTATTGGAAGCTTCCTTTGAGCCTTGAACATAAATACGGTCGTTTTGTTTGTTGAAATGTTGCTCAATTGTAAAAAAAATCTCATTCGTTAACAACGTACGTTTCTTCTGTAGCCTTTGCGTACCGCTTCAGTAGCTATTTCGACTTTAATCTTTAATTTATCAATTAAGAGAGGATCAGTGCGGTTTTTTATAGGCTACAAGTCCTAAGTCATCTTTTAAAATACGCGACATGGTTCTAGGTACTATCTTCATTTCCCGAGATAAACTATTTTGCTTTCCGACGACAAATTCCAAATTCAAACGTAACATTTTTGTATTTTTAATTGTTACAGTATCTATGGCCAGACTAAGTATTTTGCTCCTTAAAAAATATAATCCTCAAGGAATATATAAAACGAAAATACGATATGGATTGTTATTTTACATAAAAGTGACACAAGCAAACTGCCACTTGACACTTATGTTAGTAAACTGATGTTTACCTTTGGCTCTGATCTATATAAGTGTTATTTGAAAGTTACGAGCTAGATAATAATAACAATAAGTAGTATACGTTTCGAATGAGCAGTGTACAACTAAGTCTGATAATAAACTTAGTAACTTATTTAATTTATACACTGAATGTAATTTTTTTACTATGTCCTAAAGAAGACTGACCAAAACTGGAGCTTGGGACTGGTCTTAAAATATGAAGTGTATCTTAATTTCAATTCTTTAATATTTCCAATATGGCAACACTATCAACATCATAGTCATACACTTCGGGATTGTAAAATACTTAAATAGACTGAGATAAAGTCTATTTAGGCACGTAACACAATTGATTAAAATAACTTTTTTTTCATTTTTAAGGAAATCTACGTAAATTTCAATAGGCCGCCGTAACGTATCAATGCCACAGAATCATACTTGAAGTGGACTGCCCGTTTGCTATCCTTTTTTTATATAAATCAAAAATCAGTGTTTATTGTTACAAATAGAGGATACTGTTGAAACTATTTTAAATAAGCTTCTAATAAAAACCTTAAAGGATATCGGAATCAAGTATTTAAAAGAATACAATAGAAATAAATGTCTAACGACACCTTTTACGCTAAAATCGATTAGAAACGATACAGACAATACGGAATGCTACAGACAATAAAAAAATTGTAAATGAACGTATTTTCTAACTCGTATCATAACAGTGGTATAGGCATTACAAACATTCTCATATTGGAATGCATCTCTCCCATCCGCGGGAGAGAGGGGAGTCGGCCTTTCGACCCCTAGCCTAGTCTAGTCGGCCGACGAGCACTCGTTGCAATCCGATAAAGCTGTATTAAGATACTCGCTTTAAAAAGTGTTAGCAAAGATGTAATACGAATAATTCGTAGCGCAGTATGAACACGGACCATAGTACGTGGCGATGAATAATTTTCATTATCCGAGAGTTAACATTTAGCATAGATCGCTTCGTTAATAGTCATGTCCCGACTCCTCGCTGCTCCCAGCTCCCGACTCCCGTCTCCTCCCGAGTCCCGGCTGCTTAATTTCACTGTTACGATGGTTTTAATGCGATTTCAACATTTATTTTTTACGCCGGGAGGCCATTTTTATTCAAATATAAATTCTTCTTTGTATAACAATGTGTTAATATTGGGGAAGTTATTTCATTATGTTATAATGCGAATGATGGAAATAATTGCTCCAGAAAATATCTAGGCTTTACGATTAGGAGAACTGTAATCATTCTTCCACACGTTCTGTTCGTGTTTTATTTGTAAATTTGACTTCTTTTTTAAAATTTAGTTTAGTTTAAAAAATACTTAAATATAGTATCGTATAATGTTTATGTTTTTATATGTAAAAAAATAGTGTAACTTTGTAATAAATTAATTTGTGAGAGATAAAAGTAAGAGGTTGTGCCATGCGTTACGGAAGAACTTGGAGGTACCTCTCACTTGATACCAAATGATCGCAAAGTGACAGCTAGCAGTCGCATTTCGCTCGATTTGAGAGTTTTAAGAGATCCATTGGATTGGAGGAGAAAAGGAGGACAACACGTTTGCACAACGTCTATGCGGATGTTTATGATTGTTAGTAGTCACCTGAAGACTTACCGCTCATAGGAGCGGTCAGTCTTCAGGTTATATGGACACAGGCCTACTTTATAAAAAAAGTTTCGTTAATATTATCCATCATCATCGTCCGCTGCCGTCTACTGCTGGACGTAGGTCTCCACTTGCAGTCGGCGGCTCCCCGCCACCTTAACGAAGTCGTCAGTCCACCGGATAAGAGGCAGTCACAGTGTCTTCCAACGCGGGGCCACTACAGAAATCTTTATTATGTCTTAAGTTTACGCGAATGTTACTCATTACAATAAAATTACTTTTACGGATTTTATCGCGGTTTATTTAATTATATAACTCTCCCGCCGTTTCAGGAGCTTTACAGCAACCATGGTCTCTGGTGGACCCGTCCACGCGTGACCATATAGAATCCGTAAAAGTAGTTTTATTGTAATGTTTATTTAGTTATTGCTATTGCGTGCAATGTGGCCTGCCCATTGCAATTCAACAAAACAAAATATTCTTGATTATTAGTGACTCACCAATTTAGGTTCCCCTACTCCCCTTTAACCTCCCGGCTCTTACAAGCCACACGAAATGAAATAGCCATCCCTTCACGCCGGTGTGTTCATCTGCAGTCGCGTGATGTTATCACTTCGAGTGTGTACACGGTCGAGTTCAAAACGCGTGAAATGAAACACGCCACGTGTCACCGGCGTCTGGTACACAAATTACACTTGTACCATTTGAAGTGGAAGTGTTGGGTTCAATGCTCGAGTATTATCTTGTGTTAATCTTTAACACTTATTCATATGGGGTTAGTATGAAATGGGGCCCAATTTATGTTTTTTTATGTCTGTAAATAAATATGTCTTCATTAATTGCTTTTAATTTTGGTAAAGACTAACTAATGTATTATATAATCAATGAGACCAGGTAACCATGGTACTTCAGTTCGCCAGTCGTAATAGCACAACGGGCTCTTGCAAGAACTCGTTGAGGTATCATAAGATAATGCAAGGTCAACTTTAGATGCCGCGCGTGAATAGCTCCCTCGTTAGGGAAGGGGGAGAGGAGACCCCGTCCCTCGGCCAAGATAATAATAGTTACTTCAGCTAATGTTTAAAAACTATCGGGATGCATCCTTCATATCTGAGGGAAATGAGGGGGGTCTGTCCCCCTATCGACCACAATCTCACTTAGACCATCGCCCGAGGTGTCTAATCGTAACCGATAAAGCGGCAGTGGATACTTCCGTCGGCTTACAGCAGTCAGTATTATTTTTTCACTCTGAAATAACAACAGGTACCTCTAAATTAAGAATAGAATAAAGTAAAAAAATAACAATTTAGATTTTCAATTATTTTATTCTAATAACAATAATCCCCGTCAGATCACCACGGGGATTTAGGCGTATTGGTACTATTATCTAATATAATTAAGCAGTAGTCGTCTGCCTTGAGGTCCAGTGGTAAACCTGTTCAACACATAGTAGTGAGGTCCTGGGTTCGACTCCCGGCTCGGACCTAAGTGTTATTGGGATTTTTCAATTTCTAACAACGCCGCGTGCCTCGGATTGCCGTCGGTCCGAAGTAGAGCCATAAACCATTAACCGTACGACATTGATGGACGTCGTTAGTCCGTACCGAGCGTACTATGACAAAATTGCTCCATCACCTTAAAAAGTAATTCTCACCGGTTGATTATTGGCGTAGTTGTTTGTTCAACAGATGAATGACAGAGGACAGTGCGACCCTCAAACAAACCCCGGGGGTCGCGTGGCGATATTAATTACATGCTTAATACGTATAGCGACAAATACATTTACTGAAGTGGGGTCAGATGGAGTACCGGTGAAAAGTATCTTTTATAGGGGGGGAGGGCACACGAACAGTCATAACCTTTTAACGTCTCACTAATTACAGATGTTAAGTTCTCTTTCACTATTACCTTATAATGTGCTAACGAAAACTCACAAACAGCACATCAATTACCACAGTTTACACCTTTCGGTCCTGGGTGGGGTCCAGTAGTGTGTGGGGATTGCGGCACATTATATTGACGAGTACCCACAAAAAGCACCGCGAGTGACATCCTTTTTTTTTAGGTGTCCTGGAACTACAACACATCAGGGCACTCTACGGCCAGTCCGTCCCCTAAGGGACCGACGCCTCCTCCACCGCAGAGTTGACCCGTACTACAGGACCACACCACATACTTTGGGACAGTGCAATGGGGTGAGGTTCCCATCTTGCCGTACGCTAAAGCGCCTACTCCTGTTGCCCTTCTGTCTCCTCTCATTATAAGACAGCTCTTAAGCCCCCTCTTGTTATAAGAGGTGTGCAACGAGCATCCCTTTCGGTTCAATTGGCTTCGCCTGAGGCTGCTCGAGACACGGCTCAACCATATCACATGCTAGTTTACACCTACTTCACTGCCACTACTTCCTTACAGATTACTTAAGCCGAGGAAAATCACACTTAAATTGCGGGTTAGATCTAGCTGGAAATAGCTGCCCTTCGTTGCGCCATCTTTACGATGGGACAGAAATTCAAAAATAAAAAATACACGATACGCTAGCGGGAAGTAGGTCTCGCTCCGGTCGTGCCGGGCCAGTTCGGCTACTGCACTCCGAGACACGAGGTGTAATACAACCCTTCACCTACTTCCTACTTGAACACCCCAGTAGCAGTTTAATCCCATCTGGGTTCGAACCCAGGACTTGTAGTTTTTTATAGAGAATGAAACGAGAAATCAGGAGCATTTTAACGACTACCGACTCCCATGAACATCCACATAAATATTATGCCGATGCGTTACCCTCCTTGCCACCGACTACTCACTAACCGTACGCTACGCGACACTCCTGTTGTGCTGACCCAATTCCGGTGCATAGGACGACGTAGTGTCATGCACCGTACATGGCACTACGTCCTCCTAACTGGTTTGTGCTTGGAACATGCTTGCCACTCGACTCTGAGGCATTAGCCTCGCCTGCAGCGCATTCTTGTGTGTGTGAGAGGTGGCGGGCGCGAGGTGAGAGGCGCGAGGCGGGTGGCGGCGTGAGTATGATAATCACACTCGCACCAGGCTGAGCTCACTTCAGAGCGTGTCATCAGTGAGCCACTATTTTCATATGTGCATAGTGACGACATAGTGAAATGGCGTATTGTTCAAACCTAGATTTTTGTTTAGCAAAGAGGAGAAAGTGAGCCAATCTATGGCTTTTCAATGTTGAATTGGCAAATGCCCTAATAGGAATGAATAATAAACGGAGTTTAATAAAAAAATCATAACTTCAAAGAAATCTTATATTTGTATGTTTATATGTCGTAGCTCGTAGACCCTCAACGCTGCTACGGTTCTACGTGCTGTGATTTTTCGTCGTTTAATACTTCGCACGGATATTTCACAAAATATGGCAAAGTTCATCGCATTGGCATTTATACAAAGATATAAATTTTAATTTACATTATTGAAGTTTTCATAATCATTAAAACGTTTTAGAAAGTGTTTCATAGCGTATGTTCATAGCTAAAAATGTAGGATGTTGTAAGGGTAAAATATATTTTTTTTTAAATACTTAAACGGAACCACAGCGTTATCATTAAAAATAATTAAAATTTAATAAAAAGTTGTTTTAAATTCCAATCGTACCAGAAATTTATATATCGTTGCCTGAACGACGCAACAGTTCAGTACACAAGTGTGCAACACTTCATTTTATATGGTAATTCGACAGCAAATGAGAAATCTGGACTCAAACCAATTCTGATATATGGCTGAGACGCAGAATCTCAGGTGCTCTGCCAACTTCATTTCTTCGTTTTATCAAGTAATTATGGAAATTCGAAAAATCTTCCGAGCCTATAGTGGAGGTAGAGAACTGATCTGCGGCTGAACACGCTTACCGCTAGCCCAGCGAAATAATCACAGGCTCTATGTTATGCATATTAATATCAATTTATGTAATTGTGGAGAATTCACTGTGATTACTAAGAAAGATTCTATTCTTTCTTATTACTTTATGAAAATGTATCCGAGCACAAAGAATTATGCTAGCTAAAGAAATAAGAAAAAATAGAACTTCTTTCTTATTTCTTTACCAAAATATACCCGAGCACAAATCTGTTCTTTCTTATTTATCTTCCTTCTCACAAAGCCGAGCACAATCCACGGCGGGCGCACTGCTCACATGACGTCTATGTGCTCGGTTTATTTGCTCTCATATTGTGTGGACACAATGCCGGGGATGACGTCTGCGCCGGATAACCACCCACCTACCTACACTACATGCTACACGCCACAGGTATATTGAGAAAATGTTTGCGACTTCTATATAGGGCGGCAGGTACACGCGTTTTTTAGGGTTACGTGACCAGCAGATAAAAGCGGGAGTCTCTTATAATTATTATATCATTAAAAAACAACAAACTTGTATGAAATAGTTCATTTCCTGAAAAATTCTTTCCTGTGTTCATAGGCTGTTCGACCGATAGATAGTAGTGACATAACAGTCAGGAACGTGTTAATGATTCATGTCTGATGACCAGCTGGGGTAGTGGTGACAAATAACGGATAATGATACTGCACATGTATGATGAGCGGGGCGGTGAGACCATAGGTCTCATGGATTTTTATATATGTCTATAATATATAGACATTATATATCTCTATAATTAGAATATAGAATACATTTCCGTAGTCCAGTATTATATATAATTTCAATAAACAATATACTTCTCATAGTATTTACACTAGTTTATTGATTACTAGCAGTCCATCCCGGCTTCGCACTTATGTTTCACGAAATATAGGATACATTTCTTGATTTATCAAAATATAAACATTATTTTTCTTTTAATTTCGGCCTCGTGTACGTTATACATTACAATGACAACAAATTAAGTTCATGACAGAACAACGTCTCTCGGGACAGCTGGTTGTCAATAATTACTGCAGCTAATATAAGCGTTTGATTTGATATTTTTTTTTGGTTTAATTTTCTAAGTTTTCATAGTTATCATAACGTTTTAGAAAATGGTATACAGCGTAGCCTTTGTTCATCACTGATAATGTAGGATTCCAATGGTAAATGAATTTTTCAAATCTACTGGATCGTAGTTTCAGTGCCTATTCAGTGCAAACAATCAAACAATCAATTTTTTCCTTTTTATAATATTAGTATACAAAATTAGTTTCCATCAAGAGGTGACAATACGAAGTAGACTATGAAATAGGTTTTATTAAGGGATAGAGCCGTGGCGTGTTGCAGCTGAATTAAGCCGACACAACCGTGGCGGTACCTCTCGCTCACTTCATACCATTATAGCAGTACTATCATTGCAAGGTGACGAGGATAAGAGCGCCACAAATCTTCATAACAATAATATGGATGTCTATTAGCTTCGATAATCAACAAAAGGCTAAGACAGCTGGTGTGCCCTATTATAGATTAAAAAAGTACGTACAAGATGCCGGCATTAAACTCGCCGTTGCTAGTGTTGCTGTAATCATATTTCTGGAAAATTCGATTTGAAAAGTACTTTGTACCCTTTTCAGTAAATCAATCATATCTTCTCAGTTCTCTATCTCACTAACGAGATGGCGAAGAAGGGTTTCTTAAAACAAAAAATGTCTCAAATATCTTCCCGCTCGAACGGTGTCAAATATGTTTCGTTCGCTTTTCAAATTTGACAGAATTGTATTCGATACACGGTCGTTCCAAATTTGAACTTATTTTCTTGTCAGTTTGGAACGCGGCACATTATATTCGATTTTTGAGAAAGTTGCAATGTTTTGGAATAAATAATTCATTACAAGTTAAGTCGGCTTATTTTAATGTTTATTGCGTGATTGTTAATGGACCGAGCTTTGGTACGGGCATGACAAGTAATATAAGATGACAAACTTATATTTGCGGTCGTGTAAACTCTTACTTCGTTTCTTACGTCGTACTGTAACTTCTTTCTTCATGCCGAGCATCACGATTCTAGGTCAACGAGACCTTTAGGTTTTCGTGTCAACGTCAAAATAAGGCTGTAACTTTTGAATGTAGGGATTCGAAATATGTTATTTTTGAAGTTTTACTTCTTTTGCCGCATTCACACTGTCACGAAAAATCGACACCCTGAAATTAGATACAGTCAACATGTTAGTTTTTCAAAAAGTTACCAAAATGCGTTACACTAAAACTATTAATGTATAAAAAATACCTTTGTCATATTGTTGATGTCGTTTTTTTCTAATCCATTGTAGAATAAGGCAAAAGATAAAATTATTAAAAACATTTTTGTCTTGCTATACCAAAGAAGTACAACTTCTAACGCGCGTACATAAGTAAAGACACTTTTATTTCTTCAAAGTAATGCAGTACTCTCAGCTTTTGATATGAATTTCAGTTTGAACCTTCCGCACGATATTCATATACATACAGACGGACAGCAAATTGATAGGATCATTTCTTTAATTTCGAAGTTCGGAACCCTTGAAATGTGTCGGTAACAATTAATTAATAAAAATAAAATGAATAGCAAGCATAAATGGCAACACATATATGTGTCAGTCATATGACTGACACATATGTGATAAATGATATATTTGTCTTGCTATGCTATAAAATAAATTTAACAAAAATATATATAACCAGCAACACCCCGCGGCTTCCCCTGCGTAATATGGTAAAATTATATTTTATTAACTTCACCCCCTATTTTCACCTTAAGGCATGTAATTCTAAAATGCCTTTCTCATTGCTCACTTACAACGTGAAAGGAACCTCTGTACCAAATTTTAAGTTTCTAGGTGCAGTAGCCTCGGCTGTGCGTTGTGTGTCAGTTTGTCAATCACTCAATAATGAAGAGTTCTATATACACGTGTATAGATGTACACGTAAGGTAGTAGCCAGCAATGATTATGCTAGCCAGTGACTTCTATTCTACTCTATAACCCAAGATCACATGCGACAAATTCCTTCAGTACGATACAGTAGCTAAAAATACATCAAAGGCACAAATTGTGTTTGAGATACGCTAATATGAAGCAACTTAATATTGTTTGTCGATTAGATTTGAACCCAGGACTATGGGAGCGCGCATCTGCTGAGCCTGACGGCAAACACTCAGGAACCGAGGGTGTTTAATGCAACTTTTATTGAGTGAACTTTTATATTTTTGTATACGAGAGCTTCGATTCACTGATGGTCTAAGGAACACCCAAGATGGCAAAATGCTGAAGTAAAAATCTAATTTTGATCATCATCATCATTATCAGCCCTTATCGGTCCACTGCTGGACGCAGGCCTCTCTCAATGAACGCCAAGACGACCGATCTCCTGCTACTCGCAGCCCGGGCCGGCTACTACGTCTTGTGAACGGTCGACCAACACTTCGTTTTCATAGAGGCGGCCTCCACTCCAGAACCAGATCCTTACTGGCCCATTGTAATTTCGTTATGTAAAATTATGATGCTTTTCTGGCTTTGCGTGACTATAGATATCCATTAACACTCGCATGGGTAGTGGTTATGCACGTACACCCCTACACCCCATTAACAAGCAACACGCAACACGATGGCCGTCTCTTCTAATGCGATAAGATCGGCCGCGCCGGCCCGATTCCGATACAATGCATCAATAAACTATGTCTTATCACAATGTCGACTTTGTTGCTGATGATGATGATTATTATGGTGGTGAGGATTTTATTTGATCCCGTTACGGACTCATTACAGTTGGACAGAAGTACAGCCTCCGAGACTAACATTATAAAGTCGGAAGTAACTCTGTCTGTCTGACGTCACCGTGGCGAAACCGCCGAACCGATCGTGACAAAATTTCATATAGCGATACTTTAGAGCCTTGGGATGAACAAAGCAACTTTGCCCCTTTTTGTTATCAGCCAATATTATAAATCACCATGGATGGAAATCGTGGATTCACAATTATTTTATGTAGCAATATCCGTGGTGCTACACGCCCGAGTTGTGACCGCGCCGGAGAGGTATCTTTCACGCACACAAAAACTGCGCAAGGATATGCATTCGTCGTGTTTTTGTGTCGCGTTTCGCGTGATTTTTGAAAGTGAGGTGATACATTGGAATATGGGGAAAAGAGGACAACGCACCTGCTCCAGCGGGTGTCAACAGATCGACACCCAACCTCGAATGTTTTATCTTATACTAGAAAAATACCAGAAATAGGATACGTGGATAAGGAGTTATTTACGGACAAGGGATAATCCTATACCTTAGTTCCCCAAGCTCCACTTGGAATTAAAACACCGCACGCATTTGTCAAACAAATATTTGAATGTCATTTTCCCAGAGTGCAGATTAAGAACGCAATTTCATGGCATCCCACCCCCCATCACTGAATGTTTGCGATGCAAACTAAAAACTACAAATAAGATTTAAATGAGAGCCCCGGGCGACAATGCGTTGGGGGACATGATGTTCATATAAGTGACGGTCAACTAAACAGATTTACCAATAGCTCTCACAGGGACAGAATAGGAAAATATTTAGAAAATAATCGTTACACTCATAACAGTTTCTTAAACTAAGACATATCACATAGCAATTATTGATATGAATAGGATAGGACATAAAACATACAGAAATAACGAAACAGCAAAATTATAAGGAAATATAAAATTAAAAGGATACACAAAATTATAAGGACACACAATATTATAAGGAAACACAAAATAATAGCCCACACACGGGAAGTATACAACCTTAATATAAGTTAGTCAAGGCGGCAGATTTTGGGATTTTATTTTATTTATTTATTTAAAATGTGCACAGAATCATTAATGCAGTACTGGTAAATAACATTGTATAGAGAACTCAGATCAGTCTGCCAGTAACTGGGGTACACGGGACTAATAATATATTTCAATTTAAAATTGAACATCAAATTAATAATAGATTAAAAATTTAAATTAAGTTTCACTTTTGTAATGATAAGCATTATTTCAGTAATGTAATTAATTTTAGTGTAAAATATTTATATTACATTTTCTACAGTAATAATAATAATAAAAATACTTGTGGACTTATCACACCACGTCAGCCTACTTCTGTGGTAAGTACCGTAAGGACTTGTGTTACGGGTACTAGACAGCGGAAATACTTTAAATATTCTTATAAATTTAAGTAATTTTACATGTGTAAGACTTTTGTGTATTCCAGAAATCTTACATATTTAAGACTTTTATTATAGAAATACATCTAATACATATATAAACATGAACTATACGGGATTCGAACCCGCGACCTATGGCGTAACACGCGGACTACCCGCCACGTTACCAACCGAGCCAGCCGGTGGTCACACAATATATTTTATAATGAGGCTGCAAAACGATTTCTGGTGTCATGGCGTCAATTTGTCATCGCGCTCGTGTAATTTCGACTAAGTTGCCCAGACCAATTGATGTCTTAAGTTTACGCGAATGTTATTCATTACAATAAAACTACTTTGACGGATTTATCTCAGTTCATTTAATTATTTAACTAGCCCGACGTTTCAGAAGCTTCATAGCTAGCTTTACAGTCACCGCTTTGTGTAAACCGCGAAAACCGACTCGGTAATTTTGAACTGAACGGCGATTTTTACCGGAACGTGACGTCATACGCTATGATTCGTGTTTCAGTAAACATGGCTGATTTAAAACTTTTATTTTACTTAAAATATTATTAATCGCAATGCTTATATTTAAACCAATCCAAACCTAAAAAGCATTTAAGGCTAATTCTTTCGAAAATAATCCAGTTCATCTATCCATCGCCAACGGTCTGCCGCGTGGACGCTGATAAAATTCTTTTATAAAATATATTAAATTTATTGAATCTTTTATATTGACATCATGTTCATTGTGGAACTTCAAACGACTAAAATGTGAGCTATGACATCATATGACGTCAGAAATGTGTGGTCACCGCGATTGGTAACGTTGTGACAGTAAATTTAAAGTCATTATAATTTATGTAACAACAACAATCCAGCTTCACGCCAATTCACTAATGAGATAGGCAGAGCGAACGGGGAGCTACATAACACGATCATATTAAGTAACATTGTATAGACAATGATATTTGATATTGATAGAACTATTTTTAAGTAAAAACTTCTCAAGTGGCGTTAGGTAGGGTAGATAATTAATCGCCACCACAGCTCAAGCCGCGGCGGTGGGGCTCAATGGCCTGTGTTAAATCGATACGCCTAGGGCGATGCCAATTGAACCGAGGAGGAGCCGCTCTACCCTTCTTATACGAAGAGGAGACTAAAGAACAGAAGGAGGAGCCGATCCTTTTACCATTCTTATGGGAACTTCGCCACATCGTACTGTCCCAAGTTTGTAAGGTTGTCCTTTGGTGCGCGAAAACCCCATCTATGGAGGTGGCGTCGGTTCCTTAGAGGGCTCACTAGCCGTCGAGATGCCCTGATTTTTTGATCCGGGGCGCCTCACCAAAGGCAGCTCTGATGACACTCGCGATGGTTTTTGCGTGTATTCGACACTATAAAGTGCCGCGAGCACCACACACAACTGGACCCCATCCAGGGCCAGTGAAGGCGCGTAAATGCGTTTCCCCGCGTCAACAAAAATAAAAAGGGAAAATACTTAATGAGATCACATCAGCAAACATGCTACGTATAGCGCACGTGGCAGCTCGGTGCACGTAGTCCTATGCGTCACGCGTAGCTGTGCTACGACTGCTACGTATAGCATTTTAAGACACTTTTAAGTATTTATTTCTGTAAACATCCCCCAGGACTGCCTGTGCATTTTCTCACATCTCCTTTTTATGGTGATATCCTTCCATAAACTGCTGAAGTAACTGAAAAGTCTTGATTGTTGAATATTCAGGCCACGATATTATTCACTTGAACAACGTTGAAATTGTATAAAAGATTGTTATGTATTGCAATTTTTTAAAATTAATGCATGTATCGTCGTGAATATGTAGCAACACTTAATTAATTCTATTTGTAGGAAAACACACTAAGCACACACAATCATGCAGAAGATATGAAGTCATAAAAAAAGGAAACTAACATTGAAGGTTCTCGTTGGCAACAGAATGTTCTACAAAATGGCCATTTCTATGAAACATACATCCATCTCAATCTCAGCTAAGGGAAAAATGTGTACATCTGGAGACAAATCAGACGCAGGGCCGACGGCTTAACTAGCTCCCCGAGGCACGGGATATAACTACACCTAACATTTTAGTACACTGCTCAGTAAGAGGCAGTACCATGCTGCATAGCAGCGGAATTGGGCTTTCGCGACCGGGGTACTTCTCGCTCACATGATACCGCCATAAATTGAGGTCTTCGCTGTCACGTTTCGTGCTATTTGAGATTCGCCGCTGGAGTCATTGGAGGAGAAGAGGAGAGAAGGGCAACACCATATCAATCTTCGTAAATAGTCTCCAAAGGGATCCGATTACTCGTTTTCCTCCCTATACTATAAAAAATAATCAGGTAGGAAGTATTTCCTTTATGTATATAAATACTAGCGATGGGGCAGTTAGCAGCAATGTAGGGAAGGTGATTTGCGGCTACGAGACTTTTCATTTCACCACCATCATCAGTCCTCTGCTCACGTACAGATATCTTGTAACGAACACCAGAGCTCAGCTATTATTATACACCATAAAAAGCCTCCGTGAGTAGTTTCCGCCCAATATCCCACCGATCTCATGGTGTTTTAACGCAAACAATAGTCGTGTTTTGTGAAACGGCAAGATTGGGGGTTTGTGAAGCCGGGCGTTATCGAATTTGCCCTACCGGCAAAATATTTATTTCATTACTCCTATTCACAGTCTAATCTGTGTTGCCGCAGTGTTGGAACCTGCGTCAAATATGATATTGTCTGGTTGTTTTTTTTTTCGAAAGAGCTAGTGTGTATGTTTGTATTTGTGTGTCGCTTCTGATAGTAGACCGGTGTCTTGTTGTAAGTGTGATAGAATTAAGAGGTAGACAGACCAAGACTTGGTTGTGACCTGCCAAACGTTCATGCTACTATTTTGTGTCCTTTAAAATAAAAATATGATGAAAATATATGGCACAAAATTAAAGTTAATGATCGCAATTAAAATAGTATATAAAAATATATAACTTTTATATTTTTTGGATATATATTGCTGCTAAATATTACGTCTACACAAATTGTAAATGTACACAAATATTTACAAGAAATCTTACTAACATTGACATTAACATTGATGTCTTAAGTTTACGCAAATGTTACAATAAAACTGCCTTTGCGGATTTTATCGCGGTTTATTCAATTATATAACAAGCCCGATTCAGAAGATCCCAGCTATGTTTTTAGTAAACACGTGACCATAGTTGTTGTAAAGCTTCTGAACCGTCGGGCTAGTCAAATAATTAAATAAACTGCGATGAAATCCGTAAAAGTACTTTTATTGTAATAAATTTAATTAAAATTAAATTAAAAGTTTGCATGTGTGTCTGTTATTCTTTCATGTAAGACAACTGATTACAATCAGGAATAACAGATAAAATTTATCACCGTTAAAATAATTTCTCTGAAAATAGCTTACGTAGGAAAAACAGGACACTTCCAGTAATAATATAAAGTATTTATAATAACGCAGAAGAATACACATTTTATCAAATTACAAATTTTTACAATTCACAATTGCAAAGGAATGCGGAAAGTTGTGTGAATATAAACCTCGCTACTCTGCCTGCAACATGATATAGGAACAGATCATAGCTTACTTCGTGGGGCGTCACAATCGAGGGCTGGATTTTTTCGACCCCCGTGGTGATATTGTCTATTACACCCCTCCATTACCACCCCTATTACGTACGCGATAAAGTTGACATTGCATCAGAGGGGTTTTGACAACGTAAGTTCAATGAGAAGCACTATTGTCAGGATAATACCGCGATCAAACGAGTTACGAGATTGATGAAAATTCAACCTTTTTAAGGTGGAATAGGGTTGAATTTTTTTTGTGATTTATTTGCATAAAACCGAATGAAGGGTAAAGTGATATTCGTTTAATCACTCGCACTGTCACTCGGTGTCTTAATTTTGATTGTAATAAGTACGCAGTGATGTCATTCGCCTTGATAATTTTCCACTTAAAATTATACGGATGAAGAAAATGCCCAACCCTACGCGTGGTTCTGTAGTTTTTTTTTTTTTTAATCTATATGTGATAATGACCCTGGACCCTGATTCAGGGTCGGTCTAAAGTATATTTGAGATTTTTTGTTTTTTTTTTTTTTAATAAAGTTGACGGTGCTAATGTTATATCGTCGCCCGTCACTTCTACGCGTAACTTATCTCTCTGGTCCTCCCATCGAAACAGGAGATTGTGCATAAGTTAGTATTCCCTCTTATAGCATAAAAGGGGCCAATAAACAGCCATTGCCTCTGGTGGTTCGACACACGGATTTACTAACCCAGAGGCTATACAGATGCGCTCATCACTCGATCGCCTCATAATGAGATAAGGGCATCCAGCGCCGGGGCCATTTTGTTCACCGAGTGCGAGCTTCGCTCAGTGCGAGCTTCGCAGGTTCTCGGTATGACAGGCCACGCCGTTTCTCTGCTCGTGATGTGGGGGATGTATCTCTTTTATTATCGGTGGAGATGCAAGCCCAAGACTAGTCTCTTCGCCCGCCGAGCACTCATACCATTCCGAAGAAGGTTTCTCATCGCTTCCATAACTTCAGGTCCACAAATAAATCTAATGCCCAGTTGTCTCTCTGTTTAGTTTAGCGGATCTCTGATACGACGCTATGATATACCCGTCGCTTTTATGTGGGCTCATAAAATAGCTGTATTTTTGTTTTTATATCTCGCGGAACACGCCATACATGCACACATGTATTTTTATAACTTGTAGCACGCTGTATATCATATCCATAGCCTGCTATACCACTTATATCCCATATCATGTTCTACTTTTCGACCTGTTTCGTGATCTCACCAAATTGGGCAAGTTGGTGAGATCGCGAAACAGGTCGAGCTAGAAGATCAGTGCTGACTTAAAATCACCAATTTGTTGATACCTTAAACAACGAATATTGTGTTACAGTTATAAGGTTTTGTATATCACAAATAAATTTGTCTTTCTTTCTTTCTTCTGTTTATGCGTAACGCTTGTAACTTAACAACAATTGTAAATTAGAAACAAAAAATCTTTGTAGCATCAAAAGCAGCTGTAACTTAAAAAACAAAAACTCACCTGAGGGAAGCCGAGAAGTATAAAGTCTAAACCATATCAGAGATTATGTCAGATAGATATGGCCAGTCACTGCATTGCAGCCAAATTGGGCTGGCACATCGGTATCAAGTGCCTGTCAGTCACATGATACCGCTGTATAGTGTCGCGTCTCTTGCTGGACCCATTGCAGGTAAGAAACAATGACGGGCAATGCATCTGCATGACAAGAATTCGGATGTGTATGTGCGTTGATAGTCGTCAAAAGGCTCCGATTCCTCGTTTTACCCCATATACTATGAAATAAACTTTCTGTTACCTCTTCTTCAATGTAGAAGAGCCCAAACGTATCTATGTACATATAAGTAATGTGTGTCTATGAGTGTACTTCCAGGTATTGCCTACTTCAACAGTAGTACACAGTATCTAATCAAATGTCGATTATACATTGTTCTCATTTAGGCACAAAGTTTTGCGAATGTCGACTAGGTCGCTCGAAGCGAGGGTCGCTGAGAATCAGCGCCATGTCATCTGTTAAGTGTTGATATGGCAAATGCTGAATGACCATCTGAATTGGTAGCAATGCTCAGATGTTCCCAATAACTATTGTAAAACTATTTCATGTTATTGTGTTGTGATCAATAAACTCTTTTTTCTTCTGTACTTTTTTCTTTCTTTATTTCAAACGATATATCGATGTCTTATTGTGAGCACTAACGTCCATGGACATGCGCAAGGCTCTTGCAGACGTGTTGTAAGTCTTCTCACCTCCTCTTCTCCACTCACAAACTATAAGAACCGTCACAGCATGGCTTTGCTGGTGGTGTCATGTGAGTGAAAGCACCGTATAGGATCCTGTTTTTTTTTTGTAGAATAGGGAGGCAAACGAGAAACGGAGCCTTTTATAACTACCGACGCCCATGAACACATCCACATTGTTACTATGCCGATCCGTTATCCTCCTCTCCCCCCACCCTAATGGACCACCGGATACTCACAAACCACACGAAACGCGGCAGTAAAGATGTCACTTTACGGCGGTTTTATGTGAGCGAGAGGTACATCCCCGGTCGTGTCGGCCCAATTCCGTTGCATAGCAGGATGTAGTGTCATGCACCATGCATGTCACTGCCTCTTACTAAACTACTGTTCTCCTATTCTATGCGAAGACAATCCGTCCACAGGGTGTAAAACAGACTTCATTAGTCCCGACTGTTATTTGGAAAATTAAACTCATATTAAGTCTACTAGATCAAACGATATTTTCATTTCATTTATTTATTCTAGCACAAGGGAAAATAATAAACAGCAGCAATACAGCAAAGTGGACCCAAATTTACTAGAGCTTTTCAGGATATGTCAGGTGCCCAGACATCGTCATCGCTCGAAAGTCTTAAGATAAGAAATAAGTGTTTCAGAGAGCTGTGACAAGCAACACCCTGATACCAGACAATATGTCAAGCAAGTTCTGCGAGACAATAGGCTTCGGGTTCCCCATCTGCTCCACAGAAGCCGAGTAAAACCAGCCATCGTCGAGCGCTTAGAACGTTAGTCAGTTCTTACCAGCAGTGAAATGCCATATCTCTCTACAAGATGCAGGAGTGTACACGCTTGATTGTGACTGTGAACTCTCTTATATAGGGCAAACTAAAAGATCTATAAAACTCGCGTTAAAGAATATACAGCTGATATGAAGCACTGACGTTTTGCAAAATCTGCGTATTGTGAGCATACTGAAATTGGCCCCTGATATTACATTAGATTTGAAAAAAACGCAAATCTTCACTAGAGTACACCGATTCCTGCCAAGGATGATTCGTGAGGATGTGGAAATTTAAAAACATTCAAATTTCTTCCCTCTGCTTGGGGCACAGTAATAAATATAACAAAATCAAAAATTAAACATAGAACCTCAAGACAGCAAGATATAATAAGTTTGTTTGCGTTAATCGGAACAACTAATTAATTATAATTCTTCGGGTACCAGTCACATCTGGACATCTGTTGTCACAGTGCACTCGTAACCATGGTTGCTGTAAAGCTTCTAAAACGTCGGGCTAGTTGAATACTTAAAAAACCGCGATAAAATCCATAAAAGCAGTTTTACTGTAACATTCGCGTAAACTTAACACATCGATACAAGAAACATGCTGTATATGTAGTTGGTGCGTGTACAAAGGAGGATTACACTTCCATTAACAATATAGGAAAAATCCTGGAACATTCTAACGGCTATAAGATATTCTAATAGGGCCATGTTACGGCAAAGGAGGTTACGCACAAACGGACGGTCGTACTAATACATATCGTTTGTATATAGGGGTCCGTCCCTTCGACAATCTAATAAACAACCCCCCCCCCTCACACACACACACACACACACACACACACACACACACACACACACACACACACACCGGACATTTGGGAAGCAATTTAAGGCTTTGATTCTATTGTTTAGTGTGATTCAACTACTTTGACCGAGCTGTAAAAAGGCGAGTTCATTTTATATAAGGGGTAGGAAATCTTTGGTTAATTATCGAAGCATTCGGACGATGCAGATGTGTTGGCCTGTTCAGCCGCACTAAACACGACATCCAACTAAGCTAACGCAACTTAAACATTAGGTAGACAGCTGAAGAGGTTGTTTGTTTGTTCTCAGTCCTAATGTTTTGATGTGATGTAATGTCTGAATGGGCTTTATATCGAGTAAAGTTCTAAGGATATACCATGACGCTACGGCCAATAGTAATGGAGCTACTCGAATATAGCGTGAAATGTACTTTTTATCCTGCAAAAATTATTGGACCTCTTAGGGCAGATATTACATATATATATATATATATATATATTATATGATGTGAATCAATGGATTTAAAATGTAACATCAAATTTACAGAAGCTGTAATTTTTTATATAGCAGCATGATCGGGTCTCTCTTTCTCTTGCACTACACGGAAATACAGTGAATTTTCTGAGATGAATATAATTTTACACTATTTTTTTTATAAGGTCCGTCTGTATCATTATCTTCAACCTTCTTTAGTTTCGTCAACTGTGCAATTTTGAACCACAATTGCAAACAGTTTACAGTTTTATAACGCACATTACACTTTATAAACACAATATAACAACTTGAACACAATAACTTACACGACAAAAACATCTTCAAACGAATTCAATAAGAATCGAATCTACTACCCATGTGTTCGAGGACCATTGTGCGGCCCTCCAGGCCACTACACCCGTCATAATATGAAGATGTTACATTTGTTCGCGCCACTTAATAACTGACATGCTAAACTCATGGGGGCAGAGCAGCGGGTGATTTGTTTATAACTACCATCTAAGGAGAGAAAAAAATGTAGGTAGATATCCATTTTGTACCTATCTTGAAGCTGCCTCTGAGAGATAGCTAGTTTTTAATTCGTACATCTTACTAGTGCTTCGATGCGTCATCATTAACATCAGATCCTTCCTCTACACTGGGTCTCTTGCAATTAAAGTGGAAATGGCCGATCTCTCTGTGCCTCTCTGCCACTCGAAAGAACGACTTGACACATTTTCGATAAGTAGACAGAGTTTCAAAAAACGACTAAAAACATGTCACTGAAATGTTTTGGAGTCTTTTTTTCGGAACTTGACTTATACTGTGAAAGCAAAGAGAAGTCCAATAGCTCAAATTGGTACGAATGCTCGTCGGGCGACGGGACTAGCTTTACAGCCGAAAGGGGGACCGAACCTACTCTCTTCTGGAGATGGGAGAGACGATTTGAGAGCGTTCCTGATTCTTACTTCGGGGTGCTCGCGCGCATTACCCAACTGTTGTCTGTCCAAACGAATAATCTCAACACTTATGGACTGTTGATACTACACTTGACGCCATTTCAACAAACATTAACGCCACCGTAATAGCCGGATATAAAGAATATATGTGCCTTATGAGCATCACCGACCACTGCTAACATTCTAACAGACGCGTAATTTTTAATTAATCCATGTATGAAAGCTTTTTGCTTCCGCGATTCTTTAATTTACTTATTTCCGCAGTATGTAGTGCGTTGATGTCACCTAGGCTTACTCCATATGTATCAGCTACCCATATATATATTGTAGGTATTGTGATCAATCTTCTCAATTTTACTACCACTATAAACCATGAATATGCAACAAAATGTGAAACATCGCGTCTGTATCTTATTCTATGATTTGCTCTTAAAATTACCAAAGCGGTGTATTGTAATAATATTCAATTGGGCGAGATGTCGACTAGCGGACAAGTACAATTACATCTCCAACTCCGCGCTCACTCGGCTGGAAACTCCCCGCCGCATGATATTCGGAAGTTTCGGGAATAAAACGATGTGAACCGCATATAAATTATCATTTCACAACCAATTTTATTATTAAGGTAGTTTATCCGTTGTCGTGTGCAAAAACTATAGCATGGAACTCGTTTTTGTAATAAAACCCGACGCACGCTTTAGGTGAGCTGGCGAATGCGTGACTAAAGCGTTACGAAAACCAGCGGAAGTTGAGAAGGTATGAATTTTAGGAAAAGGTAGTGCCATGCGGTACGTGCTTCCTACAGTGTTGCGTTACGTGCGGTTTGTGAGTAACCGGTGTACCATGGAGAGGGGG